>BQNB010104701.1:0-23761 GCA_026074375.1 Tanacetum coccineum | reverse complement strand
TGATTGATAGTGAAGGCATTCACGTTGATCCCGCGAAGATTGAGGCAATCAAGGATTGGGCGTCGCCCAAGACACCTACCAAGATTCGCTAGACCTATGACGAAACTGACTCAGAAGAGCGTGAAGTTTGAATGGGGAGAAAAGGCAGAAGCTGCATTCCAGTTGTTGAAGCAAAAATTGTGTAGTGCGCCGATTTTGGCTTTACCAGAGGGAAGTGAGAACTTCGTGGTATATTGCGATGCTTCGCATAAGGGGTTGGGCGCGGTTTTGATGCAGAGGGAGAAGGTCATAGCTTACGCATCCCGCCAACTCAAGGTTCACGAGAAGAACTATACCACACACGACCTAGAGCTTGGTGCAGTAGTGTTTGCCCTAAAAATGTGGAGGCATTATCTGTACGGTACCAAGTGCGTTGTGTTCACCGATCATAAGAGTTTGCAACACATACTCGACCAGAAGGAGCTAAATATGAGGCAAAGACGTTGGTTAGAATTGTTGAGCGACTACGACTGTGAGATTCGATATCATCCAGGAAAGGCGAACGTGGTGGCTGATGCCTTGAGTCGAAAGGAAAGAAGCAAGCCGCTACGAGTTCGAGCCTTGGTTATGACTATAGGGTTAAACCTTCCGAAGCAGATTTTGAGTGCTCAATCGGAAGCCAGAAAGGAAGAGAACTTCATCAACGAAGATTTGCGTGGCATGATTAACAAGTTAGAACCTCGCGTTGATGGAACGTTATGCTTGAACAATCGAAGTTGGATTCCGTGCCTTGGTGATTTGAGGGCCTTGATTATGCATGAGTCGCATAAGTCGAAGTATTCCATCCACCCTGGATCGGATAAGATGTATCAGGACTTGAAGAAGTTATATTGGTGGCCTAACATGAAAGCAGAGATTGCCACTTATGTCAGCAAGTGTTTAACATGTGCAAAGGTTAAGATAGAATATCAGAAACCATCTGGTTTGTTGGTTCAACCAGAGATCCCAAAATGGAAATGGGAGAACATAACAATGGACTTTGTGACTAAACTGCCGAGGACAGCGGCTGGGCAAGACACGATTTGGGTAATCGTTGATCGTCTCACTAAATCTGCTCATTTCTTGCCTATGAGAGAAGATGACACGTTAGAAAAGTTGACGAGACAATACTTGAAGGAAGTAGTCTCGAGGCATGGAGTGCCGGTTTCAATCATCTCGGATCGCGATGGAAAATTTACTTCACATTTTTGGAAGTCTTTACATAAAGCATTAGGTACTCGATTGGATATGAGTACAGCCTACCACCCAGAGACCGATGGTCAAAGTGAGAGAACCATTCAGACGTTAGAGGATATGTTACGTGCCTGTGTACTCGACTTTGGAAAAGGTTGGGATAAACACTTACCGTTGGTAGAATTTTCGTATAACAACAGTTACCATACCAGCATTAAGGCTGCTCCGTTTGAGGCATTGTATGGGCGCAAGTGTCGATCACCCATCTGCTGGGCTGAAGTTGGAGACAGTCAGCTTACTGGCCCAGAGATCATCCACGAGACAACCGAGAGAAAAGTTCAAATCAATAGCCTATCCAAGCCGCCCGTGATCGCCAAAGACTATGCCGATTTATAGACGAAGACCGCTTGAGTATAAAGTAGGAGATGAAATGTCAAGTTAAAAGTATCTCATTGGAAAAGGAGTAAACGTTTCGGCAAAAAACGGGGAAAGCTGAACCCTCGTTATAAAGTGACCTTTTAAGATCCTGCCAAAGTAGGACCGTTTCTATCGTCTAGAACTTCCAAAGAAGTAGAGTAGAGGTTCATAGTAAGTTATCACGTCTCGAAAATTGAAGAAATGCAGTGTCTGATGAACCAACTTTGCTATACCATTTGGAATGAGAACCTAAGTTGACGACAAAATGAATTTCATTGAAGAACAAACCTGTCGAGCATTGTTGACCGTAGAGGTCAAGCGTAACTGACGCAGATCGTATTCCGATTGTCAAAGTACGCTGGAACTCCAAGAGAGGTCCTGAGTTCACCTGGGAGCGTGAAGACCAAATGCAAAAGAAATACACGCACCTTTTCACCAACTCTGCACTCCTCCTCAGGAGTTTTCGTCCAAGCTTTGAGGACAAAGCTTCTTAACTGGGACAGTGTGACATCCCGAGAAAGTCCGTTCCGTAAATTAGCCGTTTCTGTGTATGAAATTTGAATTAAATGTTTCTTTAGCTTTACTAGTTTATACCGTAAGATTATTTCGTTATTATCTAAAACAGTCGCCGATCGAACCTGTAAAACCCCAAACGTTGTAGTATTTTGGCAATAGCCACGTTTTTATGTTTTAAAGCAATATTTAAAATTTTGTAATTTTTCGTGTTACCGTTACTCGTTTCGTTATTTGCGTGTTACGCGTTTCTAATCTATACTTTGTTGTGCATGCATACTTGGAAATTAATTCATCAACTAGCACTAGTGATCCTAGAATGCGGGAAATCATTTTTTTGGTCCCCCCTTGGCTTGTCATAACCGGATACCACCAACACCATCACCATGGGATACCATTTTTCATATTTTGAAATCCTAGACAAGTTAGCATGAAAAATAGAAAGGACATGTACACATAAGTATCCTATTGGGAGATCAAATTGGTCCCCCTTATGCATTGTCCCCATCCTACCACAGCACACACTAGGTGTATGTGTGTATGTGTGTGACTTTTGTTGTATGTATATATACTCTTAATCTCATTTCTCATTTGTTCTTTCTTTCTCTCTTGCTCAACCAAAACCCACGAACCAGATACCAATATATACAAATCCATACATTTTTCATCTTTGATCATTTACATTTGAAGATATATTATTCGAGTTGATTGTTATTTCATTCGAGTATTTTATAAAGCAACGTTTGGGTTGTTCTTAGTTTCTATTCACCTTTCTCGCTATAGTTTCTTTGTAAGACAACTTTACTTTTCATAATAAGTTGTAACTTTTGCCATTCAAAGCAGTGACCATTGTCGATACAAGTTGACAAAGCGATCGATGAGAAAATCAATATCTAGTTTTCTATAAAACTTCAAGTCTCAAAGTTTAATATTTTGTTTATAAATGGAAGAACATAAAAAGTATTTGTACTGTTGCGCATAAGTGTCCGTTTTGACCAGTATTTGAATAAATAATTGTTAACACTAAACTACGGATATATCGTTTTTTAAGATTATGTCGTATATTAAGTTAAATATGTTGCGAAGAGATTAAGTTATAGGTTGTATTGTTGTAAAGCGTAAGTTGATTGTCGAAAAGATGTTTAGGTTTAGAACTGACTTGTCTCCGGTATTTGAGGTGTTGTCAAAAATAGATCGGATATACTTTTGAGTTAATAAAAGATGTACTTTGTAAAACGGATAGTTTCACGATACGCGTGTTGATAAAAATATTGAGGAGGGGGGTGGGGGGGGGGAAAGGTCGAAATTTAGTTAAAAGGTCATGCCTGAAATTTGTAACTGATGTTTATAAAAGCGTCGAAAATATACTTTTATTAATAAACTTATGATAAAATGAGAAAAACGTCATGTCTAGTTAGTCAACATTTTTAGTTATTGAGTCAAACCACGGTTGATGTTTCGAGGACACTAAAATGATGAAATGCACTAAAAGACGACAACACAAAAAGATTAAATACACTAAAAGATGAAATGCCTAAAAGACGAAATACACAAGAGACTAAATACACTAAAATGATTTAATACACTAAAGGACAAAAATACTAAAAGGCAAAATGTACTAAAACAAATAGCACTATATATGAAATACACTAAAAGACAAAATACACTAAAAGACAAAATATACTAAAAGATGAAATGTACTAAAAGACGAAATACACTAAAAGATGAAATACACTAAAAGACAAAATACACTAAAAGAAGCGAAATATTTTCTAAGATTTGTTTGAGAGTTGTCGAGACTCGCAAAAACTTATAACATCCGAAAGTAACTTTTTAAAAAGGGAGTACGCTTGTCTACACGTGCTCGTATGATCCAATTCATGCGTTAAGCGTTTATTACGATTTACAATCATTATTAGAACGTACGACTAATATTAGAAAGGTTTGTTGCTAAAATACCGTGAATTCAATTTCACTTGATTGAAATATACCTTTTGATCCACTACCCGAAAAAGTTAGTTACATTAGCCCACTCTTTTTACTCGTTTTGACTAAGATGTTTATAACTTGTGGTGAGAAACATTGCTTGTTTTTAAAACTGGACATGAGTACTTTGGCGTGAATAATCCTGTTACGTGTTGCCTAAGTAGCTTGTTAGATCCACTACATTACTTATTATTGCCTGAACTATCATGAACTGGCAATCTCTTGACTGGAGGAACCGGATTCGAAGTAGCACTGAATGAATAAATTAATCTATTGGGAAAATTATCCCATCCAAGTGAGTATCACAACACAACCCAACGGGACGCCTAATAAAACTGATATATGTCATGTCGTACTCTTTAGTGATTGTCTTTGGTCGGACCACCTGAAGGGCACACAATACGTATAGCAAATGACATGCCTAACATTCGTAATTAGCTTCAGAGACATGAGCTTAGTGCAACATAAATACAATTTTTATTTGAAGTTTTATCTGTTATAAACTGTCGAGTATCGTTTTGAGTATCTTGTGGACCACTATAAAAAAAACGTTTGAACTAAAGATAATGAATCACTCAACTTTAGGATGCCCGTTTTAAGCATGTTTTTCTCAGGTGCTTAGCATGGATGCTGTTGATTGACTTATGTGAAGTTTATTTGCCTGAACCGGTTTACCAAAGATTTACCTATGTTTTTAAATACCGTTGTTGAACTTATTTAAGCTTCCGCATTTTAACTTTGAATCTTTTAAATTTAATCGATGTAAAAACTGTATTAAATTAATTATTATTTAAAACTTTGCAACGGTGTTTATTTTCTAAACGTACCCTTAGAGTTCGTTCTTTATACTTGAGAATGCTCAATAAAGTCACCGCCTCCGGGACACGTATTCCGTCCAGGGGCCCCGTCTGAGGGTGTGACAACGAGCATTTGTATGTAACCTATCATTCAACTGGATTAGTAAAACTGACCAAGTAATCCATAGATTTCGGATAGCTCATCCGTATAGTGTATTATTATACATCTAGAATCAAAGAACACAAGTAATGCCCATCTAAAATAGAGCAAAGGATACGCTCTGTTCTTACAAGTTAACAGAACACCTGCCGTATCGTTTATTGAACATGTTGACTAGTAGGTAAATCTAGATAATTCAACAAATAATGTTCTGATTCTTATGATAGTTGGACAAGTGGACTACTAGTGTATAAATTACCATTAAGCAGTAAGTGGGTAAAGTCTCTATTAGCTAGGGTTTAACAAGATCAACATTGCTTTAATCCCTAAGATAGATTATAATCAGGTATAAGGGAAGCTTTATACGGATGCTTTCAATGTAGACAGAATTAAAGGTGTCTAGAGTCTTATTATGAGTCCCGCCTAAGTCTAAGAATGATATGAGCCTCATCGTGGAGATTATAATCATTCACTGAAAAAACAAACCACGATATCTAATCTGTATGTAACGAACGTTACATATAGTTTTCTATCATAAGTCACTATCGACCGAGGATGAATCTTTATTTCTGTTAATTTTGCTTGCGTAGTTAAAGTGTCCTTGAACTGATTGTATCACCACCCAAAAAAACCGTTCATCTCTTCAGCTGAATACCTCCTTTTTACTCCTGTTAGAATTAAGATTAGAACTACATAGGATTAGCATATTTTTGACTTAGATTAGAAATAACATAGGATTATACAACCAAAAATATAAAATAAATTGAGTATTTGAACCTCGCTAATCAAAGTGTTCGACACCCTACTTACCACGAATCTACCGACCGACAGGTACACATGTCCATTAAAGAGTTGTTTATCGTTATGTCGACAAAAATAAATTTAAAACTGAATCATAAAAATATACCCCAACACAGCGACACATCAAGTTTGTGCGCCGCTATCGGAGAGTGAAATAATCTTGATTTTTATTTTATATTTTGGTTTTTTAACATTATATTCTAACCCTTAAGTAGTAGTGTTTAATATAGATTAGTGTAAAATCTTGCATATTCCTGTATATTTGTTAGTTTAATTGTTGTTGTATTTTGTTTGTTTAATTTAAATGTTTCTTTAATATACTTTTCTGTGTATATAACTCGATACGACATTTTTATTTATAATTAAAAAAATAAAATTCATAAATGGACGTAAAAATAAATTGTATAAAATGTTTTAAATGGGTAATTTTAAAAAAAAAAACAAAAAAAAAAAAAAGCCAATTAATACTAATCGATCTACTTATCTATTGGATACGGCTGAACCCACTTTCTGTCCAAATACTGCGTATTCATTCAATCAATTAATATGGCATATTCACTTCTATTGAATACGGCGTATCGATCATCTGGAACAGAATCAGAGTCTAAGTTTTATATTTGATTTTTGTGCTAAAAAATTTTCTATCTTTCTTCAGAGCAAATCCTGCTGATATTTTTACCCTTGTTATAGGACATACTTATTAGAGCTAGTCGATTGAAGAAAGTTATGGCAGGACAAGCGAAGATTCAAGTATCGAAACATTTGCGCCTAATGACAAAGCGAATTACATAATCTGGGATTACAATGTATTACATTATCAATCAGGAAGAATGCTTAATGGCGCTGAAAGAAATACTTAGAAGAGTCTGCACAAACAAAGCCTATTAGTGGAACAAACATAAAGAACGCAGTGAACATATTGAATACTACTTAAAAATTATTGACCCAATCAAATTACCTAATGTAGGTCATGATAAACTAAGAGTTGTTGTTTTCCCAATCTCATTGGCTGGAGGTGCACGAAGATGGTTAGATAAAACCAAAGAATCAATCACTTGTTGGGATTCGACTTAACTGCTAAATTTTTAGAAAATACTACCCGCGCTTAATCGCATCGAGGAAAATAACACTCTACCGGTAATAAAATTGGAGCCAGCAAATCAATTCGAAGGATGGCTGGCGACAAATTGTAAACTATAAAACGATTGATATATTCACCAAAGGAGCTTTGTGGGATTACTAGAAAATGGGTGGTGATGAAATTGAGGTATCTGATAATGAATCTTTTGATCTTAAAGAGTACTAGAGTGACAAGGAGGAAGAAACTGCCAAAAATTTTAAGATAGAAACTGACATTTTTGACTATGAGACACCTCTCTGTTTAAGCATTCCAAAGAATTTAAATTACCATTCTCAATAGATCCGGACCGACTTACCAAGATATTATGGGGCTTAATAACAAACTTATGAAGATTACAAAAGACGACTCGATCTAGAATGGAACGAATGTACCATGGTATAAGATAGTCATGGCTTATAATTTAATAAGGAAGGACCCGTGAAACCAGTAAAACATACTTGCAAGCCTTTCAACTATAAAACTAGGTGTTCGGAATGGCTAACCTGTATTTGAGAGAGGATGGTTTTGAGAATGTAAGGAAATTTGACCCGGGAGCTACCATATTGTAACACGCTCAATACGAAGACTATTGAATGGTATGATGCTCCTGAAAGATATCGAACATAAAATGATGAAGCTTAAAGAATAAAGCTAACATAGGAAGGATTTGATCAGATGATGATGAATCAAGCAAAGATTTATTGGAAAAGATAGAAGAGCTAAGAATTTACGTACCAACTATTATGATGAAAGAGGAGATATTAAAACAAAAACATCATGAAGAAGGACAAAGTTATCTGGTATCAAAACTCGCGGGTGCCGTTTGCCAAAAAAATAGACAAGATGATCAAATATTCGTTCAATGATGAAGAAGAATATGTTTGCCGTAAAAAAGAAGACGAATACAATGATCTTACAATCACAAGTGAATAGGCGTGCCGAAGCTACCAGAAATCATTCAGTATGAGATGGTACGAAGGATGGGATGGTTACGCACACCGAGTTATAAGCTGAAGAAAAGAGTTCTAACTTTAAAGACTTCGCGTACAGACAAGAAGTGCTTCCCGAGAGACAACTCTGATTGTTCTTAATTTTAAATCGAGTCTGTCTTCCCAGACATCAATACGGCATATCCGCTCCATACCATATGGCGTATTGATTGTCTGGACGTTATCAGTCTTTACTGTTTATGCACTTTAAAAACATTATTGTCAGTTCTGGCAATACGGTGTATTCATGCACATGATACGGCGTATTCACCAAAACTAACCCGTATTTAGTTTGTTTAGTTTAGTTTAAATTAACCGTAAAGGTACCAGAGATATGGAAATATGCAACATGTTTTTCTATGTTTTATACAGGACCTCGAAAGAAATATCGACAAATATTGGTGGAGAATTTAAAATCTGGAGATCTTGAAGTGTTGGAGTCTTGAAAACTTCAAAGGCTGCTGTTCAACACAATCTTCTCAATAAACTTAACATGGAGAATCTACCGAGCAAATATCAGGGAGTTTTCACATTCTAATTCCTTTTCAATTCCCGTATTTAATGCTTAATCCTAATTAAAACGAGGACGTTGTATAATTCAAGTGGGGGGATGGGAATTAGAATGTATACTTGTCCTATTTTTCACACTAAAATGCTTAAATTATGCTCAAATTTAAAAAAAATTCAAGCATACTTTTGTGAAATTACTTGATACATAACCCGCACACAATAACCCTTGTTAGGTATTGTGAGGATTTAACCTTATCCTTTCTAAATGTAAACCCCAAATTCCACAGAAAAATATGATGTGTCAATGATTTGTAGACCTTTAGGAACTTGGCTGGAATATCTATTTGTGACCGCAGTGATAAGTACTATGATTTAGATGGATAAATTTGTTTAAATTGGTAATTTTTAGATAACACACCAAAACACCTTACATTGCTTAATAACTAACTACACCGTGTTAGTTAACCTCCATTATGAAACCTTTTTTGTTACTCTTACTTAAGAGTAAGAACGCCCTAGAAACAACCCATAGAGCCAATCCCTTTAGAACTACAACCAATTTATTTGTTTCGTTACACCTTTACACCTTAGCCTATCCTGTTAGATTAAGTTTATTTTACAGTTGCTAGTTGCTTAAAGTGTAAAGTTTGTATTTCCTGAGTCTTGTTCTATATTGGTACGGTTGTGGAAGAAAGTGCACATCGCAAATGGGAATGTATATTATAGTCAAAACTCATGTATTTTTACTACCATTTCAATTATTGGTACGTCCGAAGAATGAAGAAATTATTGAAGGAATTATCCGGAATTATTATGATCATGAAGATGTTGAAACTACACCGATTTTTATATAGTGTTAGCAAAAAAAATTGAAAAAATTAGAAAAATCGCAACAAAAAAGAGAAAGCAAAGTTTGAAGATAATCGTTTCGCAACTACCGAAGGAATTACTCGAAGGATCGATTATTCGTTGATACAAATCGACGATGTAAAGTATTGTATAAAGTGGAAGATATCGCCACTTGCCTTGTAAAGTATGTAAAGTATGGGATGTTTGGGAAGTTGACCGTTACGGGAAAGCCAACTTAGGTTTTATTTTTGATCTATGATCAAGACGTTGTAAATAGTTGTGTCTTTATTATGGTAACGATCAGGAAAAAGTGTCTAGCAACTTGTATTTTAGACTTAATCTATTTGTTTTGTAATTTTTCTTTAACAACATTTATTTCCCTTTCCTAATCATTAACCATGGGTGTTAACGCGACTGAGGTGTGATCGAGCGTGGCATGTCTATTCCTTCATTATACGGCCAATGTATGCAGTCTCATCTACCTTGTTGGTTTTACATTGGTAGAAATTTGAAAGATCCATACCTATATTACTCTAACTATTCCTAACTCTTAGCTATTCAAGGAGGGAGTGAAGCAGTCACATGTGGTCTATCACCGTCGTTACGGGTGTGTAGAGTAGTCATTTCGCCTCCTAGAATATTGGTATCGATAAACGATTAGTTTAGAGTAATCAACCCTAAGACAGATCAGAACAAACCCATATTTATACCTTTAAAACATGTTACTCCTAAGCTTTAGGCGCGTTGGAGATATGTATCCTAGCCGAAGCAGTATGATAGAAATACTCATCACGACCTGGAGCATTAAGCGAAATAGATACATGTTACCATTACATATCGATAGTTGAGTGATATTTTGAAAGTGTTTTCATCTTCCCATTTCGTTAGGTGTTGGTTTGTGTACTTGTAATAGGGATAAAATTAATGCTTTAACGTAAAATAGCTTAGGGATACATTATTATAAAATTCTAAAGATACTTGAGGACAAGTAGGAATTCAATTGGATGGGATTATTTAGATGACATCAATAACGTTCAACTTTATATCCTCATTTATCCATATAGTTTAACCCATATTTTTGTATACAATTTATTGCAAAGAATTGTTACTTAATCATTTATATTTGAGAATTGCAGTAATTATGGAGTACTTGGTAAATATTAGCAAAAGGCGTGCACTCTGGAGCTTAAATGAAGATATTTTGAAGATTAATGATTCTGACTACCAATACGCCATATCCATTAAGGAAGATACGGCGTATCCGTGCCTGCACTCACCAAAAGACCACAAAGGAAACAAGCTCAATACGACGTATCCAGAGAAGACCAATACGCCGTATATCAAACATGGTCCCTACTCCAAGAAACTCCTATACGCCGTATCTTATCCCTTGGATACGCCGTATCGAACCGACTTCCAGACCGTATAAATAGAAAACTCTAAAACGAGTTTTAAGTGTGCTAAATCATATTCTCGATACCTAAACCACAAAAGTTAATTTTTAGAGGTGAAAAAGAGCAGAAGAGGTCTTGCAACGCATTCTAATCCATAGAAGACAACGTATAATTTCTTATACTTTTGTAATCGTTTAGTTTTTGGTATCATTCGTTAACTTGGTTAGTTTACCTTGGCTAAAACAATTACTCTTTTATTAATTATGATGTTTGAAGGCTAATACCTTCAGGTATTAGCCGTTATTATAAAGATCTGAATGTTTGGTTTTGTTTATATCTCGATTGCTTAATTTATCGTTGATTTATTAATTATGTTTATCACATGATACTTGTTTACGTGCTTAAGTATGCGACCTATCATTCAACTGGGTCTAGTTCTACATATTTAAAGCGCTGTAACTTCGGTGTTGTTTGGGCGTAGGCTAAGAGTCTAAGATAGCTCTCCATATAGTAATGTGTATAGGTGGAACAAATAGGATCACTAATAACGTCCTGCTTGCCTGATTGAACTGATTTTACCGTGGAAGGTAGTGGCTTAGTACTAACTAATAAGTTCTGATCAATGGTATAGTTTGGATTATAGACTACCACCTAACACAAATTATCGTTAAGCAGTAAGTGGGTAAAGTCTCAATGAGCTAGGGTTCATATGACATATACGGTGTCATCCTCTAGATGAATTATAATCAATATATAAGGATGCTTTATGCGGATGCTTTAATTGTGACAGAATTAATGTGTCTAGGTCTTAGGTGGAGTCTGGCCTAAGTCTAAGGAATGATAGCATCTTCGTGATAAGTAATCATGGACTGAATATAACAAAACCAACTTCTATCGGATTAATGATGGCTAATACATTTTTCTTATCATAAGGCTTGACGATCTTTTATTTTTTGTTAATTTGCTTGTGTGGGGTTTTAAAGTTCTTGAATTGTTGTAGTCACCAACCAAACCCGTGCCAGTCTCTCAGGCTGAAACCCCCCTTTTACTTGTTAGAATTAGGATTAGAACTAACATAGGATTTGCATAGGTTTGACGTAGATTAGAATTAACTTAGATTAGATAACCAAAATATTAATAAATTGAGAGATTTAACCTCGCTTCAAGTGTCGTCACCCTACTTACCACGAATCTACCACTGACCGGGTACACTGCCTGTTAAAGTGTTGTTTTTGGTTTAAGTCGGCAAATATAATTTTAAAACTTGGAATCATAAAATTATACACCACACATCGACACATCAGTTTTTTGGAGTCGTTGACGGGGAGTGAAAATTAATCTTGATTTTTTTTATATTTAGTTTTTAACATTAGATCTAACCCCTTAGGAGATTTTAATTAGATTAGTGTCTTTCTTGTATATTCTGTATATTTTATATATTTGTTAGTTTAATTGTTTGCTTGTATAATTGTGTGTTTAATTTAATTGTTTTCCTAATACACTGTTCTGGTCGATAACTCTATACGGCGTATCCAACTTTCTGTCAATACAACGTATTCTCTCAAAATATTAATACTGCGTATCCACTTCCATTGGATACGGCGTATCGATCATCTGGAACAAATTCTAGTTTTAGTATTTGATTTCTGTACTAAAATTTCTTTTATCTTTCTTCAGAGCAAATCCTGCTGATATTTTTACCCTTGTTACAGAAAGTACTTATCAAAGCTGGTAGACTGAAGAAGATACAATAAGAAGTCTTGGCATAACTAATTTCAAAGGAATACATAGTGAATGCTCAAAATGAATCAAATCTTTCTATCACCAGTAACGATATAAACATGGAACTCAACAATGAATTTTTGGTGGAATTACGAAAGAGTGCATACCACGGATGGATTGACGAAGACGTAGTGAACCATATCGCTAAGTGATGATGATTAATTTAATCTACATTCCTGGTGTGGATTCCCATCAACTACGAATGAAAATCTTTCCTCTCTCGCTGGCTGATGACGCAAAACAATGGTGGATAAACAAGGGGAAGGAAAAATTACCGTTTGGGAAGAACTTGTTGAGAAAATTTTCTGTAAAATTTATCCTGATTCATATGATGGAGAAGAAATGTTGGCACGAGAGGGAGGAAAACTGGGGAATTGATCCCACTTGATTCATATCGCGAGTAATTCATCATTTGATAAACATATGAAAATAGATGGAAGAACTAAAAAAGTGTCGTTCCATGCTTGGATGAATGGGAGTTGGAATAAGAGACGAATGAATGACAGAATCTTGAGTAATAACAAAACTACTACTGAATCGTTCTTTAAACCTTATCTAATAACCCGTGGAAAGTGCGACACCGAAAAGGAAGATGAACAAAGTCAGACGAAGTGCAAATATTGCAATGCATCCGAATTTCATTGATAAGCAAACTACAAAAGAGATGTGCAGAGAAGAAAAAGGTTTTAAAGATATTCAGTACTCGCTTGGACCCAATGAAGAATATATTGCTATAAAAAGATGTGAATATGATATTTGGGAGAGAAACGAAGATAATATGTTCAAATCTACCAAGATATTTTTCAGAAAAATGACAACGGATGGATGGTTACGCGCACTGAATAAAGAGAAGCTGAAGAAAAGTCTAACTTAAAGACTTCGATGTAAACAAAAGTGCTTACCGGGAGACAACCCAGGAATTTAACTTTAATTTTATCCAGTCTGTCTTTCCGGACATCAATACGGCGTATCCGCTCCATACCATACTATTGATTGTCTGGACGTTATCAGTCTTTACTTTTTATGCACTTTAAAAATATTATTATCAGTTCTGGCAATACGGCGTATTCATAGCACACAATACATGCGTATTTAACGGACTGACCCGTATTTAGTTACTTTTTACAGGTTTATCAATACGGCGTATTCTAGTTTATGGATACGGCGTTATTGGTCTGCTTACAAGTTTTGATTAGTTTAGTTTAATTTATAGCTCCAGAGGTTACCTATGTAGGGACTGCACATGTTTTTCCTATATTTTTCTATACAGGACCTCGTGAAAGAAATATCGACGAATATTGGTGGAGAATTTACAAATCTGGAGATCTTGAAGTGTTGGAGTCTTGAAACTTCAAGGCGGCTGTTCAACACAATCTTGCTAATAAACTCAACATGGAGAATCTACCGAGCAAATATCAAGGGAGTTTCTCATTCTAATTTCTTTTTTTAATTCCAGTATTTAAATGTTTTATCTATACAACGAGGACGTTGTATAATTCAAGTGGGGGGATGGGAATTAGAATGTATACTTGTTCTATTTTTCACATTAAATGCTTAAATTATACTTAAATTTAAAAAAATTTCAAGCTTACTTTTGTGAAATTATTGATACATTACCGCACACAATAACCCATTGTTAGTTATTATGAGGATTCATCCTTAACCGTTTCCAAATGTTTTCCTAAATTCCACAACAAATTATGAGTTGTACGGTGATTGTAGTAGACTTTAGAACTTGACTTGGTATATCACTCGAGACCGCTGTGATGAGTACTATGGATTTAGATGGAGTAACTTGTTTAAATTAGTAAATTTTAGGATTACACCCAAAACGCCTTTACATGTTGCTTATTAACTAACAACACCGGTTAGTTAACCCCTGTATAAACCCTTTATTTACCCTCATTTTAAGAGTAAGATACTCCTAGAACAACCCGTAGAGCCAATCCTTTAGGAACTACACCAATTATTTATTTCATTACACCTTTACACCTTAGCCTACCTGTTAGATTAAGGTTTATTGTACAGTTGCTAGTTTCTAAAGTGTAATGTTTGTATTTACCGAGTCTTGTATCAAATTGGTACGGTTGGAAGAAATTTGCACATCGCAAATAGGGAATGTATACTTATAGGTCAAAAATTCGTGTACTTTTTCTACCAACGCAAATTAATGGTACGTTGAAGAACAAAAAATTATCGAAGGGAATTGTCCAGTATTATTATGATCGTGATAGGATGGTGAAATTATACGAGTTCGTCAGTCATACAGTGTAGCTCACAAAAAATAATTGAAATAATTAGACAAAATTGCCAACAAAAACAGTGATGGGAAAGTTTGAAGATAATCGTTTCGCAACATACCGAAGGATATTACCACGATGGATCGATTATTCGTTGATACAAATCGACGATGTAGAGTATTGTATATTGGGAAGTTGACCGTTACGGGAAAGCCAACTTAGGTTGTTGCTTTTGATCTATGATCAAGACGCTGTAAATAGTCATGTCTTTATCATGGTTACGGTCGGGAAAAAGTGTCTAGCAACTGTATTTTTAGACTTATCTATTTGTTTTAGTAATGTTTTATTTAACAACATTTTATTTCCCTTTCTAATTATTAACCATGGGTTTTACGCCCTATGAGGATGTGATCAGAGCGTTGCATGACTATTCCGTCGTTTCGGCCATGTATGCATGTCTAAGCTGCCTTGTTGGTTTATTATATGGTGAAAGTTAGTAGGATCCATACCCTATATTTACTCTACCAGTCCTATCTCTTTAGCTTATCGAGTGGGAGTGAGCAGGTCACATATGTCTATCTCGTCGTTACGGGTGTGTATGTGTGGTCTTTGTCGCCCTCCTGAAATATTGTTATTGATAAAGATTAGTTAGAGTAATCAACCCTAAGCCTTATCATACAAACCCATATTTACCTTTATAAACTTGTTACACCTTAGCTTTAGCGGTGGAGATGTGTATCCTTGCCAAGCTTATGATAGAATTCTAGTCATGAATAAGGAAATTAGTGAATTAGTTACATGTTAACCACTAGATTAGTTGTGTGGTTTAGTGTTTTCATCTTCTATTTGTGAGGTGTTTGATTGTTTACTTGTAATAGATTAAATAAATGCTTTAACGGAAAATATCCTTAGAGATACATTTTTATAGACTTCTAAAGGCTACTTGAGGACAAGTAGGATTCAAGTGGGGGGATATTTGATGACATCAAATAACGTCTATTTAATAGCATCATTTATCCCATGTATTAACCCAATTTATTTTTTTGGATATTTATTGCAATAATTTGTTACTTAATCTGGTCATTTTTAAGAATTGCAAGTAAATTACGGAGTACTTGGTGAATATTAGCAAAAGGCGCGCATTATGGAGCTTAAACAAAGATATTTTGAAGATTACTATTCTGACAACCAATACGTCGTATCCATCAAGGAAGATACGGCGTATCCGTGCCTGCACTTACCAAAGACCACAAAGGAACTTGTTCAATTGCGGTATCCAAGAATGACCAATTAGCCGTGTTGGAGATATAGTATGTGAATATTAAGAAGATATCAATACGTGGTCCCCTACTACCAAAAACATCCAAATACGCCGTATCTAATATATTTGGATAACACCGTATCGTACCGACTCCAGACCCTATATTACAAAACTCAAAAACGAGTTTTAAGAGTTCTAAATCATATTCTCGATACATAAACCACAAAATTCGATTTTCATAGGAGTAAAAGAGCAGAAGAGGTCTTGCAACGCATTCCAATCCATTGGAGACAACGTGTAATTTCTTATACTTTTGTAATCGTTCAGTTTTTGGTATCATTCGTTAACTCGTTAGTTTTAGCTTGCTAAGCCCTTTACATTTGTATTAATTATGATGTTTGTAGGTCAATACCTTTGGGGATTAGCCTTTATTTATGAAGGATCTAAATGTTTGGTTTTGTTTATATCTTAATTTCTTATATTATCTTGATTTATTGATTATGTTTATCAATTTATACTTGTTTACGTGCTTAAGTATGTGACCTATCATTCAACTGGGTCTAGTCCTACATATTTAATGCGCTGCAACTTTGGTGTTGTTTGGGCGTAGGCTAAGAGTCCGGGATAGCTCTCCATATAGTAATGCGTATAGGTGGAACAAATAGGATCACTAATAACGTCCCTGCCTTGCCTCGATTGAACTGGTTGTAAAATAGAAGGTAGTGGCTTTAGTACTAAAACTAAAAACTTTCTCGTTCATTGGTATAGTTTGGAATTGTGGATTACACCTAACACAGTTTACCATTAAGGAATGTTAGTGGGTAAAGTCTCTATATCTAAGATAGGTCGACATACACAATGTCGTCCTCTAGATGAATTATAATCAATATATAAGGATGCTTTATGCGGATGCTTTAATTGTGACAGAATTAATGTGTCTAGGTCTTAGGATGAAGTCCTGCCTAAGTCTAAGAATGATATGCCTCTCTGAGATAAGTAATTATTGCACTGAATAAACAAACCAACTTCTAATCGGATTAATAATGGCTAATACAATTTTCTATTATAAGGCTCGACCGCTCTTTTATGTTTTGTTAATTTGCTTGCGTGGGTTAAAGTGACTAGAATTGATTCTAGTTACCAACCAAACCCGTGCCAGTCTCTCAGGCTGAAACCCCCCCTTTTACCTATTAGAATTAGGATTAGAACTAACATAGGATTAGCATAGGTTTGACTTAGATTAGAATTAACTTAGATTAGATAACCAAAATATAAATAAATTGAGAGATTTAACCTCGCTTCAAGTGTTTGACACCCTACTTACCACGAAACTACCACCGATCGGGTACACTGCCCGTTAAAGTGTTGTTTTTGGTCAAGTCGGCAAAATATAAATTTAAAACTTGAATCATAAAAATATACACCACACAACGACACATCAATAGGTTTTTTATATTATCATTATCTTCCATTTCAAGAAGAGTTTGTACCTTTCTCATGGAGATCTTCACCCATTCACCTTCTGGCGCCTTCTTTACTGACAGCATCATTTTCTTCAGCTAGGGCCATGAGTACTTTAACCTCCACCATCTCATTGTCATCTGATGACACTTCTTCTTCATCCCATTCATAGGCTTCAATGATGAGACCTTTGTTCTTAACAATCGCGGCTTTGGAAGCTGAAGCACTTGAACTTAGAAAAGCCAGTTTAGCCTTGACTTTGTTATATTTAGCTTCAAAGTCCTTGGTATGCCTTAGTTTTGGTTTGTGCTTAGAGGAACTGAGAGGGTTTAGTTCAAAGGGTGATTGATATGAGGGAACTAAAGCTTTTGACCAACAGTCTCTTGCAAAATGACCTTTCTTGCCACATTTGTGGCATTCAATTTGGTCAGTTGCTTTTGCACTGCTGAACCTTTGAGTATCCTTCTTGAAGAATCTTTTAGACTTGGCTAAAAGAGCTCTTGCTTGATATTCTTCTTCTAGGTCATTCAGGTACGCATGACTGCTTCTTGTATCCTCTTCATCATCAGGACTATCTTTAAAAACCTGGACAACAGAGGTAGAGATGAAGGCAGTAGAGAAAGGTGTTGCAAAGATAATAGATTTGTTCTTTTCAGTCTTATAAATACTGTCTATTAGGTTTTCCTCATATTTGAGTTTACCAAATAGAGAGGCAAGCTCAGAATCTTTCACATGATTTATGTTTCTAAGACTTTGGCAGAAACTTAGCCACTTCTTTGGTAATCTATTTATAAAACCAGTATTTATTTCAAGCTTTGAAAGTTTGATGCCATTATTTACTAACTCATTCATCAAAGCTTTGTATTTGGTGAAAGTTTGTGTTAGTGTTTCACCTTCTTTGAATTTGAAGGTGTTATAACACAACTTTAGGTCCATGGCCCTACTTTCTTTTACATCAGAGGGGCCCTCATGATACAGTATCAGGTCATCCCAAGTTGATTAAGTTGTTAAGCAGTTTATGACAGAATTCATTTGGTCATCTGGAAGGACAGACATGATGAGACTTTTGAGTCGCTGAAATAAGTTAGCAGCCTTTCTCTCATCTCCAGTCCATTGTCCTTCTGGATTCCTTTGACCAGCTATCATGGGGATAAAAAGACCATTTTTATGATATTTTTAAATTGAGGTTCAATACCAAGGATGTGGCACATGAACCTCTTTTTCTTGTTGGTGAAATTTTCCACCTCTAGTATAGGAGTGGCATTTAACTGGCCACCACTGTACTCAAGAGTCTGTGGTAGTTCTACTGCTGCCATTTAAGATGGATCTTGATTTTAAAAATCTTTAAGCCTTTTTATATATCCTTTTAAATGGATTTTATAAACCAAAAGCATTTGATACCACTTGTTGGTCCCTTGAAATCTGATATAAGGTTTATCAAGATAAACTAATCACATTCCATGGCAACAAAGTGAGTTCTAAACAAATATATATGAAGAATATAGAGAACAAGTTTAAAACACACAGAAGTACTTTTCAACGTATAGGTTCTTATTAGAATCAATTAAAGAATCTATGACACGCCTTGCTTGCGGAATAGCAAGGTGGTTGAATGACAATTGGGGTGTTATCTCCTTTGAACTTATTCTCTAACAAAAGTTAAGAGAAATAAGAAAACAAACTATTTGACTAGAACTGAAGCTTCAGCTTCAGTAGTTTCTATTTAGTTCGTTTGAGAGATAAATGAACTCTTCAATGTGTTTGACATTAATTGGAAAATATATCATTTACTCTGGGAATCCCTTTCCATTTATAGACAAAGGGATTAGGGTTTACAAGTTAACCTAGTACGCGTGTCATGCATCCAATGGGTGGTTGAGATACCATTTAATGTAGACGTGCTCTAAAGTACCAGGTACATTCCTTTAAGGAAAATTTTTTGTAATTCTATACTAACTATAGAAGTAGTCTTTTCCAAGGAGATTGCTTTATTCCTTTTGACATAAAGCAATCTTTTTCCCGCCTTGTAAACCTTCTATAAGTGAAACAATATGTTTCAACTTCTGTTAAGGAGATAGACTACTCTTAGCATGGAATTGTTAACCAAGGTGAACTAAAGCTCTTTCCAAAGACCTTCTTCAGTTTCTGTACTGCTGCATAAACTGAAGTGAAGATACTTCCCAATCTTCTAAGGACCTGAAAAGCTCACGCTAAAGACACTTCAGCGACTCAAACTGAAAGACTTTAGGATGAGTAACACTTAGGGGATTTTATGTTTAAATCTATTGAAAGACTGAAGAGCTCAAGAACTGAACCCAACACATCTTCATCATTTAAGTCACATGGAACGCTAGCAAGTCCAAGAATTTCAACCTCATAGGTAAACAAATCGCCATCTATTCTGCTCATCCAGTTGAATTCTTTGTTAAAAATTTCAAGTGATGTATTACAAGTAAACAAGTCATCACTGATCTGTAGAGATTCAAGTTTCTCAAACTCTTCCTTGATTACCTTTGTCGTTTTTACTGAAAATAACCAGAAAATTATTAGTAGAACCAGTTGGAAAAAGGCGTGTATAAATTTTTAAGCTTTAAGTTCGGGTATGAAAAACTCCTTTGCTACTGTATCAGACGATCGATACGCCGTATTAAATTCATCCGAATACGCCGTATTAATTTGTTGAATGAATACGCGATATTGGATAAGAAAGTCGGATACGTCGTATTCAATGGAAGTGGATACGTCGTATCAGGTTATCGACCAGAATAGTGTATAGAAAACAATTTAAAACACACACACAAACAAATAAGCAAATATACAAGCAAATACACGAATATACAAAATTTTACAAAATTTTACACTAATCTAAATTATACTAATATTAAGGGTTAGATTAATCTAATGTTAAAACCCAAAATATTAAATAAAAGTCAAGATTAAAATTTCACTCACCGGCAACGGCGCCAAAAACTTGATTATGTCGTTGTGAGGTTGTAGTTTATGATAGTTCAAGTTTTAAATTTATATTTTGCTGAATTTACTTAAAATAACACTTTAATGGGCAGTGTACCCAATCGGATGGAGTTGCGTGGTAAGTAGGGTGTCGATCACTAAGAGCGAGAAGTAATCTTTTATTTTATCAATATTTGGTTAACTAAACTAAGTTAATTTAAACTATGTTAATTCTATTCTATGTTAAACCTATGTTAATCCTAATTATAACGGATAAGGGAGGTTTTAGCCTAAGAGACTAGCACAAGTTTATGGTAACTTAGATCAACTTAAGACACAATAATACACGCAAGCAGACAGACAAAAGATAGAAGAGCGGTCTAGCTAAATATAAGAAAATTGTATTAACCATGATTAATCCAATTAAAATGTTGGTTTGTTTATTAAATGCAATGAATACTTATCTTGAGGTGGCATATCATTCTTAAGACTTAGGCGTGACTTCTTCCTAAGACCTAGACACGTAGAATTATGTCATAATTAAACGCATCTGCATAAAGCATACTATTTGCTGAATATAATCTGTCTTAGGGATTAAAGCAATGGTGATCTTGTTAAACCCTAGCTAATAGAGACTTTACCCACTTACTGCTTAATGGCAATTTATATACTAATAGTCCACTGGCCAAGTCTTTACTAATTGATTAAGAACGTACTCATTGATCCCAAAGGTCACTTGCTGGTCCAACTAAGCTCACTAATCTAAAAGCGAAGATAGGTCATTATTTATGATCCTATTGGTCTAGATATATAAATCACTATATGGAGAGCCATCCCGACATCTAGCTAACGTGGTCGGTATCACTAGATCCAGTTGAATGATAGGTCGCATACAAAAGCATGTGAACAAGTATAAATTGATAAACCTAAACAAACAATCAATGATAAATTAGGCATTCGAGATAAACAAACCAAACATTCACAATCTTCATAATAATGGCTAATACCCAAGGGTATTAGCCCTCAAACGTCATAATCAATACAAGAGTAATAATCCAACCAAGGAAACTAACCGAGTTAAATGAATCATACCAAAAATAGAACGATTACTAGAGTATAGGAGATTACAAAGTGTTTCCTATGGAATTAGTAGCTTTGCTTGACCTCTTCTGCTCTTCTTGTCTTCTGAAAATTGACTTTTGTGGTTAAGCTATCAAAAATATGATCAAGCACACTGAAAACCTATTTTTAGATTTTCTATTTATAGGGTCTGGAATTTGGTCGATACGGCGTATCGAGAATCATGGATACGGCATATTGGGTGTTTCTTGGAGTGGGACTACGTTTGATATCTTCCAGAATATTTTATTACTTTATATTGAATACGTCGTATAGATGTCTCCTGGATACGGCGTATTGGGCTTTGATTCTTCATGGTTTCTTGTGAAGTGCATGCATAGATACGTCGTATCTTCCTTGATGGATACGGCGTATAGGATGTCAGAACAGTAATCTTCAAATGTCTTAGTTTAAGCTCAAGAATGCATGCCTTTTTGCTAATCTTCACCAAGTACTCCATAATTACTGCAATTCTCAAATACATGCGATTAAGTAACAATTCTTGCAATAATTATACAAAATAGGTTATTTACATAGGATAAATGATTCTATAAAAGTGACGTTATTTGATGTCATCAATACCCTAGTTTTTGTGACTTTGATAGGAAGATCCATATCAATTATGCTTACAACTTGCAGTTTTCATGTATGATAGGTTTTGAACATCTCAATGTCAACTTTTTCCCTATTTTATCAATCAACATTATGTCTAGAAAATTCTATAATTAAATAATGAAAGACAAAGTTGATTATAAAGGAAAAATGTTGTTGGAGGTTTTATTAATGTACTTATTTTCATTGAAACTTTTCTGTTGTGACTTATTTTGCAATTGTTGAAAATATGGATGCTTATTGTGATGAAGGAATGGGTGATATTATTGTTGGAAAGTCGTTTTGTAGAGAAATTTGTGTCAAGACAAGGCGGTTTGATAGAATGATTACCATTTACAATGGTAACGATAGTGTGACTTATCAAATGGCGTGTTCACCGAGGTTTAAACACCTAACTAATGGACAATGTAACAAGATGCGACCATTACTAAAAGTAAGTACACAAGATGAGCTGAATGGAATATCGCACTCGTATCAAAAGCTTAAAAGTTTCTACAAGGGAGTCTTGGATTTGGGACCCAAATACATAAGGGATAAGAAGGTTGAAGAATGGCTCACACGGGGACACGTGAGCATTCATGAGATGGAATGAAGCTGAAGACAAGTCTAACTTAAAGACTTTGCTGTAAACAAAAGTGCTTGCCGGGAGACAACCCGAAATATAATTTACTTTTTTTATCAAATATGTCTTCCTAGACTATCGATATGGCGTATCCAACCTCAATGGATATGGCGCATTGACTATCTGGATGTTATCTAGTCTTTACTTTTCTGCTCTTTTTAAACTTCATTGTTAGTTTAGTCTATACGGTGTATTCATTAATGAATACAACATATTAGAAGACTGACCCGTACTTCAGATACTTTTTATAGGTCTCAATATGGCATATCCTGGTTTATGGATACGGCGTATCAACTTCCTGTTGAGTTTTAGGTTTTTATTTTGTTTCTAACCAAACGATCACCCAGAGATAGAATTTGCAATTGTTTTCTTATGCTTAAAACACGACCTTCTGAACGAAAAGATGAATTTGGTGGAATGCTTATTTTCTAAAATTCATGTGTGTTGTAGTCATGCTGGTATTCAGACGCATTTACAACACACAATCTTGATCATAAACGCAACATGGAGGATCATACCGAGCAAATTCCAGGGGATTTCTTGTTCTAATTCTTTTAATTTCCTGTTTTTAATGTTATATTTATATAACGAGTTCGTTGTATATCTCAAGTGGGGGGAGGAGAATTAGAACGCTTACTTGTCTATATTTTCACAATGAAATGCTTAAATTATGATTAAATTATTTTTTTTCTTTTTTTTCTTTTAGCTTACTTTGGTGAAATTATTAGTTGCATGACCTCTGTTAAGAATAAATGACATGTATAAACAACAACAAACTGGATCAGGAGGTTGGATAAAATGAAACAAATAATCAGCCATGTTTATTAGAGAGAAAAGAGATGAAATGGGAATATGTGTGTGCTAGAGAGAAAACACACACACTTTCACCTTACAAAAGTGAGCTTTACCCCTCCATGGAAGTATGGAGGGGGTATTTATAGACCCGGGCTTTACTAGCTAAACT
>BQNB010104700.1:0-23761 GCA_026074375.1 Tanacetum coccineum | reverse complement strand
GATAACTCATACTTATCTCGTAAGTAAACTTGATCTTCAATCAATCTTTATCCTTCAGCAGTTGTAATCTTTCAGCAGTTGTAACTTTGCACCAGCAGCATTAACTCTGAACCAGCAGTAGTAACTTATACACCAGCAGCATTAACTGTGTACAAGCATACTACTTAGAATATTTTCATCAATCTTCACCAGCAGTACTAACTTTACTCTAGCAGTACTAACTTACACTAGCAGTACTAAGTTACACTAGCAGTAGTAACTAAGCTACACTAACAGTAGTAATATATACTAGTAGCATTAACTACTTAGCATATTTTTCACTAAGATTACTGAGCAGTACTAAGTTTGCTTAACAACAGTAACTCTAACCTTAGCAGTATTAACTCCAAGATCATCATGAAGTCTTTTAATCCCAACAATCCTCCCCTGAACTTGATATTCTTCTTCAAAATCATCAAGTTTCATTAAAAGCTTCTTCAATCACCAGGAGGATGCTTCCAAACACTTCATTCTTTCTTGAGTTGTTTTGTCATAAGCTTAAGAAGTTGATAGCACATTTCGTTCCAATGATCAGCTTGAAGCTTCTTGTTGAGCATGTCTGTGATTGTTGCAGGTGTAAGGGGATACTTTTTCTCTACCAGCATAAAGATATTCAGATTTTAAATCTTTCAGAATGCACTCCACATGAATCAAATAGCTTCAAAACTGTCACATTGTGTCCTTGTAGATTCCTCCACACTTCACTTTCTACATCAGGTTCAAACATCACTTTCAGATCACCCCATAACACTCTTTCATATTCCTCCTCTAGCCTTGTTGACCCATGCTTAGCTTTTACTAGTTTCCACAGAGTTTCCAAGTCTTCTCTGTCAATACTCTGAAGCATCTGAATCATAGATGATTACCTCTTTGACCTTCCATCAGCTCTTATGATTTAAAAGTATCCAATCTTTCCTTCTTTGATGATTTTACAGTCAACAATGGTTGGAGGCTTAGTGGCTAATGGTATAGCATCAACTGCTACTTCTTCTTCATTAAGAACAATCTCCATATGCCTTTTCATCTTAGCTTCTTCTTGATCATCATCTATCTTTTGCTTCTTAGCTACTTCTTGTTCTAGCTCTGTGCATGCTCTTTTAGATCTGCTTTCTTGTGCCATCTCTGCTTCAGCTTTCTTTGAGCTCTCTTTCATTTCAGTATCCATATCAACAAACATGTTTACCCTTGTCATGGCTTTATCAAATAACTTCTGAATTTCCGCAAATGACTTGTTCTTCAATTGACTTTGCTTGTATCCAGCCATGTGTTTCAGATAAGTTGACATTGTACATTTCTTTTGTGCTTTAGTTGGTGGTTTGTTCCTCTTTTCTTGAGCTCTTAATGCTGCAAAGTGTTTCTTTCTCTTCTCTAAGAGTTCTACAAACAATCTTGCCTTCTCTTCATTTGTCAATTCTTCTTGCTCTCTTGCTTGCAATCTTTCAGCCAATAACCTACCAGCCTCTATCATTGCTTGCACATTATTCCAAGATTCAATTAAAGCTATGTTAGCTTCCTCTTCCTTTTATCTTGAAAGCCTCTCTTCTTCTTCCTATTCAGCTTGTAATTAAGCTTGAAGATTTAGAGCAACCTCTTGATCATACATAATCTGATCTTTCTTCTTTAAAGGTTTTTCAGGCTCAACCATTTTTGCCTTGCCTTGCCTTTCTCTTTAGCCTATGGAAGTTGTGATAGTTGTGAAGGCGATGTTGTTGTTGTAAGTTCACTTGGCTCTTAAACTATAACCCCTCTAGCCTTGGGTCTTGTAACAGCAGTTGTAGTTGTACCAGCAGTTGTAACAGCCTTGGGTTTAGCTGCTTTGATCTCTATTAAGGTCTGAGCCAGAGTCAACTCATCAATAGTTGTTGTTGTAGCACTAGAAGTAGTAACTTCAGCAGTACTAACTACCTTTTTAACCTCAACTTCCTGCGTATCTAAAACACCTGTATCAAACATTAGATTATCATCATTCCTCTCCTAAGTCTCATCAATCAAAGTAACCTCTGCATCAACATCAATATCAGCTATTTTCCTCCCCTCATCATCCTGACCACCCAAACCTTCATCTTCATAGGATTCTATTCTTGCAGTTCTACCAACCTTCTTTAATCTTTTGAGCCTCGGAGTTCTTGACTTATGCCTCTTCTCTAGCTTTTTGACCCTCTTCTTTAGACTAGCAATTTCACTATCTTGGGCAGTCTTGGCCTTCTCCAAATCAAGAACCTTCTGTTGCAAGTTGGTACATAAATCCATCAATTCATTGAGTTTCAGTCTATCCTCACCACTAAGCAGTGGATCATTAGAAGTTGTAGTTACATTGTCCTCATTGGGAGCCTCAGCTGCTATAGGCTCTGTAGAATCACTAGGTTAAGGAACCTCAGTGTCCTTCCTTTGTTTCCTTCTAGACTGTTTCTTTTGGGGTTTAGATGTTGATGGTTGAGTAGTAGTGGGTGTGTGATGGGGATCAGTTGGTATCTCTAAACCTTCACCCATTTCTTCCTGAGCTTGAACCATCATGGTGTGAAATAAAGGGGTGACTCTCTCAAAAAAACATTTTCATTCCCTTTTCATATTAGCAAAGACCTTTTTAGTGTGAGAAGGTGTAACATAAATCTTTTTATGTTTGGACATTCCTTCAACTTGTTTATCCAGGAACACTTGCACAAACCTTGGATACATTAGAAATTTAACCCCACCCTCCAAGTTCTTCACCATATTATCAAAAATGTACTTAAAAAAGTTGAATTTTTGGTTTGTGGCAAGATAGATGGTAGCAGAGGCCATAGTGCTACTAAATTTGTTCCAAGCAGTAGTCTTAGCACTAAGGCATTGCAGAATTGTATAAATTAAAAACTTCCATTGAGGTGAAAAGAAAGCTTTATAAAATGTAAGCTTCTGAGATAGTTTTTCATACCCTATTCTGGTTAGTTCTTTAAAAATGGTAGCTGTTGGTAAACAATCAGTACCTTCAGCATCTTCTAGGTGAAGATCTCTTCTTATACTTGACTCAGTAACAATCACCTTCTTTCCATCTACTTTGGCTTGCAACTGACGTTCCCCATTGACAGTTTTTGCCTTGCCAGTTGTCCAGAACTGTTCAATGCATGATGTGTATACTTTAGGCTTAACCGTTAAAGCATAATTGATAGGGTTAGCATTCAGAAAATCAACGATTTGCTCAAACCCATCACTTTCCTCAGGTTTAGACAAAAATGCGACTAAATTGTGTGTTTCAGCGAACTTTAGAGCAACCATTGTGTTGGGTTTTGATGATTAACGATAAAATTAAGTTAGGGTTTGTGATTAGAGAGTATATCAAAGATTGAAATTGAGTAAGTGATTGAATGAAACCTTGAATCAAAGTATTTATGAAATCACCCTTAACATCATTAACTTGAACTGGCAGCAGTAAGTTATGCCTAACAGCATTAACTTTCAGTTAGCAGTAGTAAGTTATGTCTAACAGCATTAACTTACACGAGCAGTAATAAGTTTATGTCTAGCAGCATTAACTTACACGAGCAGTAGTAAGTTTATGCCCAACAACATTAACTTTGAGTTATTAGCATTAACTCCAATTCCATTCCAAGCAGCTTTTCCAACATCAAATTAACATGTTGGTTCACAAATACTCTCTGTCTGTTTTTGATTTCTCTTAATTCTTTTTACTCACAATCCTCTCTATCTGTTTTTGACTTTCTCTCTTTCTATTTTTCAACTCGCCATTTCTCTTAATTCTTTTACTCACCAAAACACTCTATCTGTTTTTATTTCACACAACTCTCTTTCTATTTTTATTCTCACTAAATCTCTCAATTATTTTTCTCACTAAATCACTCTTTCTGTTTTTATGTCACACATCTCTCTTTCTGTTTTTATGCTCACCAACTCTCTCATTTCTTTTGGCTCACAAAGTCACTCTTTCTATTTTTATTTCACACATCTCTCTTTCTGTTTTTATGCTCACTAATTTTCTCTCAATACCTACAATATTAATTATAACAAACAATAGTAAGTATAACTAACATCATTTTTTTGGGTAAAAGGGACTCACCCCGGTAAAATATATTAATCACCCAAAATTGCCAATAAGTACAATGGAATGTGACCTCTCAATTCTTTTTCTCACAATTTTCACAATGTTAATTATACCAGCAGTATTAAGTATAACTAACAAGCTTTAACTTTAGCAGTAATTAAGTATAACTAGACTATAGTACTAATCTATACTTAACAGCTGAAGAAAACCTTTTTTTAAAAAAAATAATGACCTATGAATAACAGTACTAATTCATAACAAAACTCTTCAAAAATTAAAGAGATAAAGATTTTAGCGATATAAAATTCCTATACTAGCATCAAATATTGAAATTACTTACCATCAAAAGCTTTGTTAGTAAATCTGCAGCATTCTTTGTCAGTATTGTATTTTGATCATTTGAATCAATTTCTTTTCATTGAAAATTCTTATCCAAATGATTGTACTGATCTCTATAGGCTTTGTTTTGAATGTAAAACAGGATTTTTAATTATGGAATAGTACTGTTATTATCAAAAAGAATCTTGGTATGCATTAAAATTGTTAGCCATAAATTAAGTAGTTGGATTTCTGAATCCAAAATCTACTTTTCCACGGCAACCTTGACGCAGGCCACATATTCAGCTTTCTCGTTGTGGAATTTGCAACCACTGTCTGTTTTTTGCACTGCCATGATATCAATCTACATCTAAGAAATTGATAACCTCTTGTTGTAGACTTCCTATCCTAGCTTACTCCAGCATAATTCACTATCTGTGTTTTTGCTACAGATCAAAAGGAGAATTTTTAGATACCAAAGGCTCAATTTTGGTTGACCTTTTAAGTACATAAAAATCCTTTTCACGGCCATTGTAGATGGTGAAACCTTTGGATTGACTTGGTATCTAGCACTGGCACTCACACTGCAAAAACATGATGTCTGGTCTTGGAAGATGTAAGATTTACTTCAATGAACCAATCATTGATCTATGATAATATGAACATCCACGTCTTCAAAATCTTCATCCTCGAGCAAAGCTTTGAGTTTCCCATAGGTGTGCTTGCTGTCTTGATATCAGTAAAACTAAATTTCTTCAAAATCTCAGTCACATACTTGTCTTGACTGATAAAAATCCCATTCCTCCTTTCTGTTTTAATATGCGAGTCATAAGAAAGAATGTGAGTTCACCTCCATAGTAAATCATCTAATCTTATTATGCGTCGTTTTCTCAATGCTTAGTGCATAATGACTTCTTTGTAGAGCCAAAAATAATATATATAAATACACCTTGAAACTAACTTGAATATCACCTTTTTCCTTATGATAAATAAAGTCTTGTCTTCTTTCTTTCTGAAAAAAAAAAAAACCCCTTAATTGTCTAACGAAATAAGTTGACAAGGTTTCATACCAAGCTCTAGGAGCTTGATGCAGTCCATAAAGTGCTTTTTATACTTTGTATACTCTGTTAGGGAAGTCTGGATCTTCAAATCTTGGTAGTTGACAAACATAGACTCCCTCTTCAATCATACCATAAAGAAAAAGCAAATTTGACAAGCCAACCTGGGGGGGGGGGGGGGGGGGGGGGGGGGGTGGGGGTGGGGGGGGGGGGGGGGGGGGGGGGGGGGGGGGTGGGGGGGGGGTGGGGGGGGGGGGGGGGGGGGGGGGGGGGGTGGGGGGGGGGGGGGGGGGGGGGGGGGGGGGGTGGGGGGCGGGGGGGGGGGGGGTGGGGTTGGGGGGGGGGTGGTAGGGGGGGGGGGAGGGGTGGGGGGGGGTGGGGGGTGGGGGGGGGGGGGTGGGGGGGGGGGGTGTGGGGGGTACACCCACAATGTCTTTTAATGAAGCATTTAGGCTAAAATTAGCCTAATTGCTTCATTCTTGCAACAGGGCAAGAAGTCATCATGTCTATCCATTCTTATTGTGTTGTATCCTTTAAGCAATTCAATCTTGCCTTTATTTTTAATAACAATTCCTCTTTCATCACCTTTTATTCCATGGGACCCCATTTAGTGCCTATGGGCCTTTTGCCATTTAGTAAATCCACCAAGGTCCAAACTTCTTGTAATTTGAATTGTAGAAGCTCTTCCTGTATAGCCTCTATCCTGCTTGGATCCTTTAATGCATGAATTACCTTTTTGGGTTCTTCTTGTGATAAAAAGCAAGCAAACAAGCAGTTTTGAAGGTCTTTATGGTTTGTTCTTTGTTAAATAGTACTAACAAACCCATGTGCCTCTAAATTCTTTGACATCCTTCTTGTTTGTGGAGTTGATTGCAAATCTCCAATCACTTGATCAAGAGGATGATCTTTATGAATTCTTGCAGCTGGAATAGGACTGACTTGGATTGTTGTATCCAAATCATTCATGTTAGCCTCTGCACCAACATCTTCATCATCTTCAAATATGCTATAATCTTCCAATTCGGGCATATTTGGATCAAGTGGAAGTTTAATACTTGTTTTTGCATCAACAGCATTAACCTCATTTGTGCTAGCAGAATTAACATTGCTAGTGCTGTTAACATTATCCTCCTTCTCTTGATCATTACATTCTCCCTCTTTACTTGGATCACTACCTTCTTTTCCTGGTTCTTCAATAACCTTTTTTCATCATTTCCTGAAGGTTTGAATCCAGCATCAGGAGAACTCTTTGAACATTGAGAGAATGGTGGATCAGCAGTCCACAATGGTAGTAGAATGTAATCTTTGCCAAGTACTATCTCCATTCTAGCTTTACCTGCATCATCACATGCTTGTGTACCTGCATTACTATTAGACTGATTTCCTGCAACAACTGGCTTACAATTCATTGACTTTGTTAGTGCATTAATATCAAAAAGCCAATTTGGTCTACTTCTTGCAATATTACGTGTATTCTCACTAAACTGGACATGCAGGTTCTATTCAACTATCCTAGTTTTACTGTTGAATACTCTAAATGCTTTACTATTGATTAAGTACCCAACAAAGAATCCTTCATCATCCTTACCATCAAACTTGCCTAAGTGATCTATGGTATTAAGAATTATAATAAGATACCCAAATGGTCTCATAAAGCCTAAAACTGGTTTTCTACCAAGAAAAAGTTCATAAGGGGTCTTGTTATGAGGCTTAGTTACTAATACCCTATTTTGCACATAGCAAGCAATATTAACTGCTTCAGCCCAAAAAGTAATAGGTAGCTTAGAATCAGCTAGCATTGTCCTAGCAGCCTTAATTAGTGTTCTATTTTTCCTCTTAACTACTTTATTTTGTTGAGGGGTTCTAGCTACACTAAATTCTCTCTTAATACCTTTTCTATCACAAAACTGATTCATCTCCTTATTCTTGAACTCGGTTCCATTGTCACACCTAATTACCTTAACCTTTGATTCTATAAGATTTTCTATTCTAGTTATATAAGGACTTTATGTATGCACTAGTCTCATCTTTAATAGCTTAGACAAGAAAACCCAACTAAAACTTACTTGATAATCATCTGTGACAACTAGGCTATACATCTTTTTCATTAAGACTCTTTTACAAAAATGTTGGACAACAATCTAATGATGCAAATATGCAAAGGTTAGCTGATTGGAACCTTACTGTTTTGGACTTACAATGTAGGCTTATGTTGATTTCCTTTTGAACAAAGCACACAGTGTTTGATTATTATCATAAAAGTTTTTTAAAGGTAAACCTCTTAACAAGATTTCCTTAATCAGTTTATTCATAGTTTGAAATTTATGTGTCCAAGGGCTCCTTATGCTTTAAAGTTTAGATTCATCAGATGTCGGCTTTTGCAATAGAGACAAGTTAGGGGGACCTCCTTTAGGAACAATATTCTTTAAATCAACACTATACATATTGTTCTTTCTAGGAACTTTAAGTAAAACTTGACTTTCATCAGTTAACTTAAAGTTTGGAGATAAAATAATACATTCAGTGTCATTAAAGAGAACATTATTCTTTTTGTCACACATTTGTGAGACACTAAAGAGTGTTAAAAGTTAAATCCTTACAAAATAAATACTTCTCAAAATTTAAATTACTAGTTTGATTGTACCCTATGCCTGTTGATTTTCCCTCATTTGGGGTTACGTCCAAAGGCAAACCAATATCTCCATTCTATCTCTTCATAGTCTGTAAGATAGGACATGTTCCATGTCATGTGATTGAGCTTCACTATCAATTCATCCCTTTGATCATGTAAATCCATTTGTGGATTGCCCTGCACATTAGATAAGAAAATCATCTTCTTTTGGGGACCCAATCCATCACTGACTTGGATCTGCCTTGTACATCAACATAATCAAACTTCTTTAGGGTGATTGATGCACTGTTGTGTTTAGAAACATGGTCTAAATTTATTCTTGGGTTCTCCTAACCCAAACAAGTTAGGCATTAAAGCATTAAAACATTATTTACCCTTACAGCTTAAAATACTGCTTTTGGGCTCCTAGCCAGCATTATACTACTGCTTTTGGTCTTAGCAAGCATTAACTATGCTTTTGGCCTTGCAGCATTAACTACGGCCCTTTTAGCCTACAGTATTAACATTTTTATCCTTAACTGTATTAACCCTCTGATTAAAATTAAGTTTTTAAATGATTGTATTCTTATGATGGGCCTCTTTAACTGTGAATGTGGTTGTTTTAGAAAGATATGACATTGGTTGGCAGCATACATGTTGTTTTTGTTATGTGGGCATGAATTAACTTGTCTGTTCTAAGCAGATTAACTGATACTAAAACCAGAATTCATTTAGTAATGCTCTTAGTACTATGATTCTTTTTAACACATTGGGTGAGTCTTTTAGCAAAGTTTTGAGATTCACCATTTGAGCATTGCTCCAAATTGGTTTTGATATTTTGAAACTGTTTTTTATTCACCTATTTTTACAATCTACCTGGCAAGTGATTCAAAACTTTCCACTAACATAACAAAACTTTATTAAACATCTCAAATATTACTTCCTAAATCTTTGAGACATCATATTTTTCATAGTTTCTTTGATTGCTCTAGGGAGTATGTATGTTTTGCCTATTTGGTCAACATGATTGACAGTTTTTTACCTAGCAGTATTTTCTTGCTGTTTAGGTTTGACAAACTCTATCTTAGCAAAACTAGGCTTAAATGTTTTCTTTTTAATCTTAGCCTGAGGCACATCATCTTCCTCATTATCAGATACCTAATCCTCAATAATTGGAGCACCATTATTCTTCCTAACTTCTTTAGGCTTTGCTTTACTAGCCTTAGCTTCACTGTTCTCAGCTACAGGCTTAATAACAATAGGTTCACTTGTAAACTCTTCTAAACCATAGAATTACAAATCAGGTTTTGGAGGCATGAAGTTTCTTATATAGGGAGGTGGAACAGCATTATACGCTAAACCTGTTTTGCACATATCAACTATCAGACAGTCTATTAGTTTGCTTAAGTTTTTAGATGAATTCTCAAAATTTTCTACTGTTAGCTGAATTTTATCTTTTTGTTTTTGAGCCAGTTCTAACTTCCTTCTAAGCTCTGTAATGGCTACTTCTCTTAAATGAATCTCACGTTTTAAGACCTTGATATCTTCCTTATAAACAGATTCATTTTTCTTATAAACTAAAAGTCTTGCTTCTACAGACTCTAAACCTGTTTTATAAGCAATAGCATTTGACTTAGGTGTCCTTAAGTCTTTTAACAGTTGTTCAATTTATTCTTTAAGAATTTTAACATTTTCCAAACAAGATGATGAACAGTTTGAATCAGTAGATACCTCAGAGTTAGAATTTGTAGAAGAGTAAGCCATGAGTGCAAAGTTAGTTGGACCTTCTTCTGCTTGATCACTCTAATCATAACCTGCACCATCACAAGACATAAAAGCATTAGAAGTAGTTGTCATCCACATGGCACAACCCTCTTGTTTCATCCCTTTACTGTATTTCTTGGTTCCTTGGGAGCCCGCACTCCCTTGCAGTTAGTGTCCCCTTTTGTGGCAGTTGTTAACACTTTCCTTTTGACTTATCAAACCTAATGGTCTCAGTACCATTCACAAAAAACTTCCTTCCAGTGTTCTTCAAGAATCTCCTTGCCCTCATTGTTAGCATAGCCATCTGCCACCTTAAATCCATCTCTTCTAAATCATCAGGATGAATTTGTTGCAAGTCCTCATTGTCAAGTTGTGGACTGTTTGGTTGACTTGCAAAGAAAGCACAGATGACAGCATCACTCAAGTTGTTAATTGTTGTTGAATTAACAGCAGTAGCTTGAGTGCTAGCAGTTGTAGCACCATGAGCAGTATTAACTGCTCCATTTGTACTGCTGTTTGCGGACACAAAGGCTATGTTTTGTGTGTTTGTGCTTGAGCTTGATGTCCCTTTGACCTCTGGTTCATAGATCTTCAGGTTGTTGTAAAGATCATCCATGCTTAATGTATCTATCTCAGGCTTGTTCCTCCACACAATGGTATGTGTGTTCCATTCTGGTGACAGACTTCTTAAGAACTTTTAATTCGCATCTTCTTATAAGATACTTTCACCATGAATCTCCAACTGACTAATAAGATTTTGAAGCCTATCAAAGGTTTGATCTAACACCTCTGAGCTAGATGCAGTAAAAATTTCATACTGCTGCTTTAGAAGATTCCTTTGAGTCTTTTTAGTAGCAGCATCCTCTCCAAACCTCTTCTCAACAGCCTGCAGTAATGACTTGGCATCTTTGATGGAGTTAAACTTCAATTGATGTTCATTAGGAATTTCCATCAATAAAGTGCTTCTTGCCTTCAACTCTAACCTCCTTTGTGCCTTTTCTTCAGCAGTTGGTATGAGTATTTGTGTCTAACACCTTCAACTACTTTTGTTATTCGAGGTGCTATCTACCATTCTTATGTTTCATAGAGAATAATAAATAATTGGAAGCTGTTACTGTTCCATTATTAACCTCCAAAGCTCATACTCACCTGGTTTGAGCATAGGCACTTTTGAAGCAACCACCATATGTGCTGAGTCTTGATCCATCTCTTTATAACAAACAGACCTTGTGTGTAAAAGCAGTTTCTTCTTTATTCAAAGCTTCTCAACAAGATCTGATACCACTTGTTGATCCCACATAAATAGATCTTGAATTTCTTAGCTTGTGTAAGGTTTAGTTATGCAAGGTAAATCCTACACAACTATGGTTGAAACTTTGTAAAATATATCAAGACTATGCAGAATATAATCTTTGATCAATAAAAAGAATATGCAATAGAACAGTAATTCTAATGAACACACAGATTAGCAATCAAAGCATTCAATATATTAATATGAATACTATAACTAGTATTAAGGTTACAAAACCTGTGCTATAGCGATTCAAACAAAGATTTCTAGATTTCTGGATTGCAAACTCTATGCCCTAGGACCTCCTTTTATACACCAAGGAGTCCTAATTGATTTACAATATATTACTAAAACTTAAATTATTCTCAAAGATCTATTCTATAAATAACAATCCTTATCTCATAAGTAATCTTTGTTAGGAATAATGTTTTCTTAACTTAGTACCGACAGTACAAATAGTTAGAACCGACAGTTATACTTAGTACTGACAGTACAAAATAGTTAGTACTGTTAGTTAGTTAGTACCGTTAGTAGAAAGTTAGTTAGTACCGTTGAGAAGATATTTAAAAGATATTTATGAGATATTTGTCAGAAAGATTTGTAAGCCTTTTAGGGTTATCCTTAGCATATAAAAGGATCACCTTTGGCATAGTTAAAAGGTCTGTTGAATATATATGAACAAAGAGGTTTAGCAAATCAAATATAATAGTTAGCAATTTGTAATCCTCAAGAACACATTAACAAAGTTGTTATTTCAGTTGTTCAATTGTTTTTTGGTACTTGTGTTTAAGATTCCGCCATTGCACTTGTATTCATAATCCCTTGTTTCTACATAGTTGTTTGTATTTATACATCTTGGCTATCATCCTTTATAGGCTGCAAAGATCCATTCAGTTTTATACCAGGACCTTCAAGTGGTATCAGAGCTTTGAGAAACCCTAAACAAGAAGAACAGTTAAAAACCAGTCATTCATCTCCAACCAGCAAATCTAAACATGTCTCATACACAAGATGATAATCCACCACCACCACCACCTCCACCAGCAATACAACAAACACCAACACAACAAACTCCTCATACAGTCTCAACCATAAAGCTACCTATTCTCAAAAAGGGAGAATATGACATATGGGCTATGAAGCTGGAGCACTACCTGGCTCATACAGACTATCCAATTTGGGAGGTTATCCAAAATGGGAATGGTCCTGTGTCAGTCACAACTGATACAGCAGGACAAATTAAAATTTTGCCTCCTAAGACAGCAGAAGAAGTAGTGGTCAGAGAAAGAGAAAGAAAAGCTAGGACCACCTTGCTAATGGCTATACCAGAAGATCATCTAGCTAAATTCTATAAGATGACAGATGCAAAAGAAATGTGGAATGCTATCAAATCTAGATTTGGTGGAAATGTTGAATCCAAGAAGATGCAGAAATACATCCTGAAGCAACAGTTTGAAGGATTCACTGTATCCAACTCAGATGGCATTCACAAAGGCTATGAGAGATTTCAAAGTCTACGCAGTTGGTAGAGATTCATAGGCAGGCGTTATCAAATGAAGATGCAAATTAGGAATTTCTAAGATTTCTACCTTCTGCTTGGTTACAATGTTTCCTTAATTATGAGGAAACAATACCTAGGAATGGACAAGTCTCAGTTTTGATGACTTGATACAACCAATCTGAGAGGTCTTTGAAAATGATGTAAAAGGCCTCTCTGACATCATCTTCCAACTTGCAAAATGTAGCATTTCGTTTTCTGAAAACATAAGCAGTACTAATGATCGTTTGTACGCTTATGGTGTTTCCAATTATTATGGTCATTACACAAAGCATGAAACAATCAACATCATCATATTCCTTGCTTGCAAGTCAATCTTCGTTGTCCTCAACTGGATTCATGAAGACTTTGATCAAGTGGATGAATATGACCTTTGAAGAAATGGACTTAAAATTGCTAGTGGCAATTGTTCTCCATGAGATTAAAGAAAGTTCTACAAGAAGACTGAAGAAAGGATAAGCTTTAGTTGATGCAAAAGAACCTGTTGGTTTTGATAAAACCAAAGTGGAATGCTACAACTGCCACAAAACAGGGCATTTTGCAAGAGAGTGTAGAACAAAGGAAGATAACAGAAGGAGGGATGGATGGAATCCTGGAAATAAAGATGGAAAAAGAACTGAAAGGAAAGAAGAGTCTAGAGCAATGGTGACAGTTGATGGAGAATGTGTTGATTGGACAGCTCATTCAGAAGATGATGACAATTTTGCTTTCATGGCTAGCAACAGCTCAGGATCAAACACACAGGTATGTTCAAATGAGTGTAAAGAGTCTTATGCTAACCTTAAACGACTCTATGATGCTCAAAGAGAGCAACTTAGTGATGCTAGCGTAGAGATAAAGGCTTATACTCAAGGTCTTAAGAAAGTTGAAGCACAATTAGTTGCCCATCAACAAGGTCAACTTTGGTATGAACAAAAAATCAAATTTATGAAAATAGATTTAGATGATAAAACAGATGTTCTAACATACCATAAGACATTATTGGCTAAAGCTCAAAAAGAAAAAGATGATTTACAGGTTATAGTAGACAAATGGAATCATTCTTCAAAAAATCTTGGTAAAATTATAAATGATCATATGCCTGCCAGTGATAAATTTGGGCTAGGTTATGGTGATTACAGATATAGTGGGAATTTGAGTTATGAAAATGAAATTTCACAAAGTGTCTTTATGTGCAATAAAAGTGATTATGAAAATCGACCTTTGCATACAAGGTTTGTTAAACCAAGTGAAATGCAAGCTGTTCCTCCACCCATGACAGGGAATTTTTTGCCCTCTGGACCTGATATTGAAATAGATGACTCACAATACACATATGGTCCAAGAAAGTCTCAACCAAGTGAACCTGAATCCCAAACAACTGAAATTGATACCTGTGACTCTAACATTAGTACAGAACCTTCTGAATTAGTGTCTGAACCAGTTGTCAATGAATCACAAATAGAAGTTCAACCTAGGGTTTGGTCTGATGCTCCTATCATTGAGGAATATGAATCAGATAGTGATGATGAGCATGTGTGTGCCCCACCCACCCCCCACCCCTAACCCTCTTCCGCACCGTCCACACCACTTATGAGGGACTTGATACACCTAGTTTTGCTAACAAGCAAGTAAAAACTCCTAGGGAAAATGTTAAGAATCAGTCTACACATAGTCAAAAACCTAAGGTTAACAACAAAGAGCAAAGGCATGGGTCTACTGAAAGAGGATGTTTTGTTTGTGGTAGTTTTGGTCATTTAATAGAGCTGTGAATTTTTCATGTAAAATGGCTCCTAAACAAGTTGAAAACTACACAAACAAAATATGTGAGGAAACCAACATGACACAATGTTCAAAGGGTAAACAAACAAAATCAATTTGTTCCCTTAGCAGTACAAAATAAACAAAACCAATTTGTTCCTTCAGCAGTACTAACTAGAACTGGTATAATTCTAGTTAATACTGCTAGAACTAGCGGTACTAAAAATTTTAGTACTGCTAGGCAAAGTGTTAACAGACAGACAATACTAAAAAGTACTGCCATGAAAGTTAATACTGTTAAGCATATTGTGAATGGAGTTAGACCAGCAAATGTTTTTAATAAAACTCATTCATCATCCAAAAGGCCTTTCAAAAAGACAACAGTACTTAGACCAAAATTTTCAAATCAAAAGTTTAATACTGCTAAGGTAAGTGCAGTTAGTACTATTGGGGGAAAAAGGGAAACTGCTGTTAAGCCCTCAACATGTTATAATTGGAGACCACAAAGATACCATGGTGGATCCAAATACAATAGTGGATCCAGGCTTGGAAAATGTTACACCTTAAAAGATCCACTAGGCAGACTCAAGCCCAAACAGGCTTGGGCCCTTAAGAGAAACTAATCTCTTTCTTTTAATGTGCATGATTATCCACATAGATCTCTAAAGAATAAAGGAATTGTTGATAGTGGATGTTCCAGGCACATGACTGGAAATAAGGGCTACCTTGATGAATTTCAAGACTTTAATGGTGGCCCTGTTGCTTTTGGAGGTAGTAGAGGTTATATAACTAGTAAAGGTAAAATAAAAACTGGAAAGTTAGATTTTGAGGATGTGTGCTTTGTGAAAGAACTTCAACATTTCAATCTCTAGTCCGTGTCACAAATATGTGACAAAAAGAACAAGGTTCTGTTTACTGACTCTAAATGTCTTGTTTTGTCTTCTAAGTTTAAGTTACCTGATGAAAATCAAGTATTACTTAAAATCCCTAGACAAAATAACATGTACAGTTTCAATTTAGAGAACATTGTTCCTTCAGGAGGATTGGCTTGTTTAATTGCAAAGGCTACAACTGATGAATCTAACAAATGGCATAGGAGGTTGGGTCATGTTAATTTCAAAAACCTTAACAAACTTGTGAAGGGAAACCTTGTCAGAGGTCTACCTTCAAAGATTTTTCAAAATGACCACACTTGTGTTGCTTGTCAGAAAGGAAAGCAACACAAGGCCTCCTGTAAGGCCAAAGCAGTAAGCTCTATTAGCCACTCTTTACAACTTCTTCATATGGATTTGTTTGGACCTACATCTGTAAGGAGCTTAAACCATAAGACCTATTGCCTTGTAATCACTGATGATTTTAGCAGGTTTAGTTGGGTATTTTTCTTAAGAACTAAGGATGAAACTAGTGCAATCCTTAAGGACTTTATAAGACAGATAGAGAACCAATTGAATCAAAAAGTTAAAACTATTAGAAGTGATAATGGTACAGAATTTAAGAACAAGGATGTTATTGAATTCTGTGGGTCAAAGGGGATCAAGAGGGAATACAGTAATGCCAGAACTCCACAACAAAATGGAGTTGCTGAGAGAAAGAACAGGACCCTTATTGAGGCTGCAAGGACCATGCTTGCAGATTCATTCTTACCTAACACTTTTTGGGCTGAAGCAGTTAGTACTGCTTGTTATGTTCTAAATAGGGTATTAGTGACCAAGCCTCATAATAAGACACCTTATGAACTTTTAACTGGTAAGATACCAATTATAAGTTATATAAGACCTTTTGGGTGCCATGTGACTATCTTGAATACCATTGACCACCTTGGCAAGTTTGCTGGAAAATCAGATGAAGGATTTTTAGTTGGGTATTCTCTACAAAGCAAGGCTTTTAGAGTATACAATTTAGAAACCAAAAGAGTTGAAGAAAACCTGCACATCACCTTCTTAGAGAACAAACCAAATGTTGCAGGAAAAGGACCAACTTGGCTTTTTGATCTTGATTATTTAACTGATTCTATGAATTATCATCCTGTTAGTTCAGAGAATCAAGCTAACCTACATGCAGGTCAACAAGAAGCTAACCAAAATGCAGGTACAGAAGACATTATTGTTGCAGGGGATTCTGAAAAAGAAGATGAATCTGCTCAAGACTGTTTTGTACTGCCAATATGGCCTTCTTATTCTTCACCAATCACTCCAGCATTAAAATCAGATGATAAGAGAGCAGATCCAAGAGAGGAAGAACAAGTCTTTATGGATGAACTTGAAAGACTTAAGAGACAAGAAAAGGAAGCTAATGAGGAAGCTGAAGCTCTCAGGAAGAAGTTTGAGACCTTGGTTATACAAGAAGGAGCTGCTAAGCCTAGCAGTACTAACATCTTTAGTACTGTTAGCACACCAGCTAAAGCTAGCAGTACTAACCTAGTTAATACTGTTAGCATACCAGTTAGTACCGCCAGTCCTAATGAGGGACTATCTCTTTCTGATCCAACAAATCCTGAAGAAGATGATTCAGAAATACCTCCTCTTGAGGATATTTATCAAAATTCCACTGATGGTATCTTCACTACTTCATCTTTTGATGATGAGGGTGCAGTGGCTGACTTCACAAACTTGGAAACTGTTGTGAATGTTAGTCCTATTCCCACATCAAGGATTCACTCTTCTCATCCTTCAGCACTTATTCTAGGAGATCCAACCTCAGCAGTTCAAACAAGAAGCAAAGTGAATAAAAGCTCTGGAGCCCATGCTTTTCTTAGCTATGTTCAAAAGCAAAAGAGAAATAATCATAAGGACTTCCAGCATTGTTTATTTGCTTGCTTTCTATCTCAAAATGAACCCAAGAAGATTTCAGAAGCACTTGAAGATGAAAGTTGGGTTGATGCTATGCAAGAAGAATTGCTGCAGTTTAAGATACAGAAGGTTTGGGTTTTAGTTGATTTGCCTTATGGGAAGAAGGCTATCGGTACAAAGTGGGTTTATCGAAATAAGAAGGATGAAAGAGGAGTTGTTGTCAGAAATAAAGCAAGGTTAGTTGCTCAGGGACATAGGCAAGAGGAAGGGATAGACTATGATGAGGTTTTTGCTCCTGTGGCCAGGATTGAAGCCATAAGGATCTTTTTGGCCTTTGCCTCATACATGGGTTTTATAGTCTATCAAATGGATGTTAAAAGTGCCTTCCTTTATGGGAAAATTGATGAAGAGGTATATGTGTCTCAACCACCAGGTTTTCTAGATCCTAAATATCCTCAGAAAGTATACAAAGTTGTAAAAGCTCTCTATGGGCTACATCAAGCTCCCACAAAAGAAGCACTATACGTACATTAATGAACTGATCGTTGGCAATCTTCAGGTGTCCAAAGCTTGGATCAATGCCATAATTGATGCTTGAATGATTGAAGAAATGATTGGCCAAGATTGAAAGATTGGAGAGCAAGGGCTTGAAGATCTAGAAGCTTCTTCAGTGGCCTTTTATTAGGCCTCACTTTTCACACACACAGCATCCTCTTTTTATCTTTTTATATCTAGTTTTTTTATTTTAGCTTAAATTCATATTTTTCTTAAATGTAATTTTCTTTTTTCAAGTAATGTAATCAGTTTCTTTAATTAATGAAATTCAGTTTTTAGTGTTTTAAATCTCATTTTCTAAGCTCTCATTTAAAGTCATAAGCTCTCTTAATAAGCCAAATTGTCTCAATAAGCTAATATTAAGCTCTTTCAGTCTATAAGCTGGAATAGAGCTTGTTGAATTCAGTATTAATCTACTTAAACCTTAAAACAGTCTAAATCTTACATGGATCTTATTGGATTAGAGCTTTTGGAAGGGGATCTTAATTTGGAAGAGATCCCAAGTACTTTTACCTAGATTATTATAAGCTAGGGAGCATGTAGCTGCCTTTATTTGTCCTCTTGTTTAGAAGAAGGTGTTTGTAAGTTTTCTCTTTCATTTTCCTTTAAATTCTAGCTTTAAATAATGATATCATTGCTTGCTATGTTTAGATCTGCTTATTTGTTTATTCTCTTTGCTTATTAGTGCTTATTTGAGTTTTATTTAGCTAAATCTTCATAGTTGTTTATCTGTTTTCAATTTTCTTAGTTTAAATCATAGATTTTCATATTATTGGTCTTAATAAACCTCTAAAACCAAAAAAAATATAGGTAACATAGTATAGGATCTTGATTATTTCTTATTTAGTTGTTAAATCATGCTTATTAAAGTAGTTTTAATCTGTTAATTGTCTGGTAGTTAATACTTGTTCATTAAATTTCAACTTAAAAGCTTTTCTCAAAATCTGTCATAGTCTAAAAGGGGTGTTTGGTTTAGTGCACTCTTGAATTGCACTAGCAGTACTAACATAAGTTAGTACTGCTGAACCTTTACACTACCAGTTACTTTAACATGAGAGTTTCAGTACTGTTATAGCTTAGATTTTAGACTTTGCCAAAATCAGTAGGATTACGTTTAGTTATAGCTTATTATAAATTTAATTTTAGTTTTAATTTTCTTAGCTGAGTTTCTATTGCTTATTCTGTTCTATGAAAATTAAAATTGCATCAACAGTGCTTTTACTTGAAAGAACTGCTGAACTTTTACACTAGCAGTACTAACCTCAGTTAGTACTGCTGTGTTCTCTTAATTTAATTAAGTAATTTTAAGATTTAGCTTATTAAATTCAGTAGGATTTAAGTTTTCATTTAGCTTAATATAGCTTAAGTCTTAAATTTCATTTTCTAGCTTATTATCTTAGCTTATTTTTGCTGTCAAAAAGTTAAAAACTCCAAAAACAGTAGGAACTTAAGTAAAGTCTAAATTTGTTAATTCAGCTTTTAAGTCTAGATTTTATAGCTTATTTAGATGAATAATAAGTAGTTTGATAAGTCCTTTAAGTTTCAGAGTCTAGTTTAGCTTATTAAGTTCTCTAGCTTATTTGGAATTTGAGTTACTTTGTTTATTTCCTGAGTTTGCTTATTTCATGATCAATTTCAGTAGCATAAAAGTAGTTTAAGCTTTAGTTTCTTTTCATTTATAGATTAAGCACATCATAATCTTTCTAGGTCACTTTTCCTTTTTAGATTTAAGCTTTATTTGAGCATTTTATAGCTGTTTTGATAAATCATAGCCCAAACCCCTAGTTTCTGTAACAGCTTATTAATAAGCTCTTTTTAGAGCTTATCTTTGAGTTTCAGACTATAGTGCTTTTGTTAAAGTTGTTCTCCCTAGCTTCCTTTACAACTTTGCTTCTTTGAGTTTTTCATTTTAAGCTCTTTAAAATTTCGAATGCTTTTTTTAGACTTAGTTTGTTGTCGGGATAGATTCTCAGGGTAGAAAGTGTAACTTTTCAATCTTAGTTGTTTTTCAGTTAGTCCCTCCGTTAGTCTGTTAGTTTCTCTGTTAGTCTCTTAGATCTTTGCACCATTAGTCCATTAGTTAAGTTTTTAATTAGTTTATTAAGTTTTAATTAATAATTAGGGTTAAGTTTTAATTAGTTCAATTAAACTTTTATAAAAAGATAAAAATTAGGGCTTTTATTTTTAATAATTTTCGGCAACTTTTCTTTATTTAGTGAAATTTTAGTTTGTCTACTTGCTTAATTGTCATTATTTGTTGCTTCTTAATTTCGTAGTAATAGCTTATCCAAAATATCTTTGTTCCATTCAAATCAGGATCCGAACCTAAAACGTGGTTTCAATTTCACTAGTCGTTGGGGAAACGACCCGGGTGATCATACTTACCCGGTTAAACATACGTATTTTATATTATATTATATATATTTTTGAGAGTGAATTTTATCAAGGGTAACTTGGTAATCTTCTTAATTACTCTTAAAGTTATATTAGTATATATATATTTTGGGTATATAAAACTACGAATCAGTTTTTGGCGCCGCTGCCGGGGACTAGTGTTTACGATTCCTACGTTTTGTGTTTGTTGATTTGGTTTGAAGATCCTTTCGTCCTCGAAAGTTTCATTCTTGTTTTAAAATTCAAAAAGTAAAAAAATTATAAAATATAAAAAGTAAAAAAATATTTTCCTTTTCTTTTTAGTATAAGTAAAAGATAAAAAAAATAGAAAAATCAAAAACATAAAAAATTGTCCTTTAAAAAAAATTTGGAGCTTATAAAGTGCTTATTTTCGCAAGGTGTCTTTATTAAAGTTTCTTAAAAACATGTCATGAACAACTTTCGTGTTTTGCGTTTTGGCTAAAAACGACTTTTTAAAATCAGCACTTTTGGGGGACTTGGACTAAAATCGGGATTGGGGTTCAGGGTAGGAAAAAAAATTAATTTTGGTCTTTTGTCACAAATAGTCCCTGTCGTTAGTCCATTGTTAGTCCTTGTTAGTTTTTGTTTAAATACCATTAGATAAAATTTGGGGCTTTTAATTTTGTTAAATTTCTGCACTTTTTCTCCACTTAGTGTAATTTTTATAAAAATTCTAGGTTAATATTTTTAGCTCTAGGATTATTTTTATAGTTTTTAATCATTTAAATATTTAAAAAATCATAAAAAATAAAATATTAATCCGAAAAATATAAACTTTTTTTTAAAATTTTTCTTTTTTCATATATTTTATAGGAAAAATGTTAAAAGTTTCGTAGGTTTACCCTAAACGCACTACTTAAACACTCCCATAATTCAAACCAAAATTCATCATGCTATATATATGTCCTATGAAACTCTCATAGCTCTCCTAAAGACACTACCCTTTTACAAATACCCCTTAGAAATTCATTAATCCAAAGTGTTTAGAATTCGTCCAGAATCCGACCTTCTAAAAGTATGACATTGGTTAACCCAACTTAGGGACCTCATATGTCCTTAGCAAATTCAGAGAAACTCAACAATATATGTCTAGCTCCCACGTGGATTTGAGCCTTTAACTCAATGTCTAAGGATTTTAGAAAAAATAATAATCAAACTGAAATTCGTCACTGTTTTTCACCTGATTTTGTAATGTCCATTTGACCCAACTTCTTCCCGACCTTAAAAAACTCATGAGGCCGTCTTTTTGGATAGTAGACTCTTTGAGGTTATCTCCGTATGTTGTAAAATTATTTATTGATCTTTATGTTGTGTTTGCTCAATTACAGAAACTGCCTAACTTTATGCTTGTGAATTAAACATCTAATTCGAGTGTATCTAAGGCTATCGCATGATATTATCGCTAATCCAATGATCTAATGGATTAAACCATCATCATTATAACATAAAATTTCTAGAAATTAATACACTAATTTAATTATCCCTAATTTCACCCTAATTCAATCTTAATTTATGTTACTTGAATTATAAACACAAATTAAAATTAAAATCGGATCGTACCTTAAAGTAAAACCCTAAATAAAAGTCTTCTGTATCTTCTCTTCTCTATGGCCGGTCGAACTCAAGTGAGGGGGGAGAAGGGGTTTATGGTTTATATTTATAAGACTCCTAGTAGAGTTGTAGTTTAAGTCTAATTAGGTTTAGATTAGAATTAGGACTTTAATTTTTTTTTCTTTTTAACCCTACTCGGCCGAAAATATATATATTTATATATATATTTTTTTTTATTTAAATATTTACAATTAAAACCTTAAGTTTTTGTAAAAATATTTACTTATTTGACTAAACCTTTTTGTATAAACGCAGTTTACTACCTTTCTAAAAATAACTTTTCATTTCCAACCTAAATTTCCAAAAATAGAAATTTTACATTTTTCTTACTCTAACACTTAAAAGCTAAACCTATCTTAGATAACTAACACAAAATACGTATACATATATATACTTACACAATTAACTCGCAAACGCTCAATTATCAATAATCATTTCTTGTCATTAAAAATGAACGAAATGAACTCAACAAATTTCCCTATCATTCTAATCTCATTGAGATGATCACACTCAATAGATTGGTTACCAATACCTCATAAACACATAAAAACACATATAAACACATAGAATCACATAAACCATACTTTGTAACAGACACATAAGTCAACACTAACGGTTTGACTAACCTGCTCGAGTCATGGTTGTCACGGCGGGATTAATCGGATTGTCATTTTCGGCAAGTTTTGCGTATTTTCGGCGAGTTTTGTGTATTTCCGGCAAATTTTTCCTTAAAAACCAACTTTTAATAGATATAAACAACTACCATAAATGATTAAAACATGTTTACGGCGAGTTTTGGATTTCCAGCAAGTTTGACCACCATTGACTGTCTTTGACCGCAGTTGACCATGGTTGACTGACTGTTTGACCGATTAATCGGCCACGGAAAGGTTGGTGGCCCATTAGCGCCTAGGCGGTGATTAATCGGCCTTGTAGGCCTTTGTTTGCAACACTGAAAAATATGGAAATTTATAAGTTACACCTAAGTCCATATAAGTTATTTAAAATTTAACCACCAAACTTTTATTAATTACATCCTTTTTCTTTCACATATTTGACACATGTATTTTTTGGTCATTTTTCATTGTAGACGAATTTTTTCAATTTTGATCAATTGAAAGCCAATTTTGATTTTTTATTAACCAATCAGATCGCACGATTTTGCCTACGTGTCAATATCAAGCGTTCTGACTGGTCCATTTTTTTTAAGATCAAATCACATAAAATGCTCTAAAATGATGTAATTCTTTTATTATATAAAAGATTGTGAAAAAATTCAAAAACAAATTCATCTGATATATTACAAAAACAACTTACAAAGTATTTATCCGTGTTAAATAGTTTGTGTTACTATTTTTCGTGTTATTTTAACCGAAAGTCATTATCACATTTGAAGTTATTATAGTCGCGAAAATTATGAAATTAGAAAAAAAAATTGCTTACAAAAATTTCTAAGAGATGATTCTTATATATCCAATTTTTATCAAAAATCTTATATATTAAAAATATAAATTCTAAATACATAATATATAATGTAGTTAGTGTATGTTTTAGGTAAATATAAAAGAGAATTGTTACATCCACAAAATAACTTCCACAAAATTTCCACAAAATGACATGTATCCAATCAAAATCTTTTTGGTCATTTCTCTTTCTTCCTTTTTGAGTAAAGTCTCCCTATTAATACATGCCACATCATTTTGTGAAACTTCTTTTGTGAATTTTTGTGTGGATGTAGCATCCCTCAATATAAAATATTGATGTTTAAGTTGGACAAATATAAAATTGAACCATTTCTTAATTGCACCCTTATCCCCACTACAACTAATGATGCTCCGCTAGTTCTTCAATATTTGCTAACATGAAAAGTCTAATTTTTAGATAGGGGCATATATATATATATATATAATTACCCAACTTGAATAACATAACTATATATTTTACCTAAAACATATTTTAACTACATTATACATTAT
>BQNB010104699.1:4452-21110 GCA_026074375.1 Tanacetum coccineum | reverse complement strand
CTTCCTTGAATTCATGAGATGATTCCCATTTTAGAGAACCAAACACTTACACCTTGTAAGAACCTACTCTCCTCCCCTATGGGCTCTTACACATGAGTTATCAAGTAACCATGGTTAAGTTACTTAGGTATTTTCACTATAAAAGCTAGCAACTAACACATAGAGTTCATATCAAAAGTGTGAAATCACAAAAACCCTCCCATTTCCTTGCTATAAAGCCACAGCTCAAAAACCTTGCAAAACCAAATCCATAGCTTGATTTTCTATCATTATACAAGCATACACACATTATATCTAAGGTATTCTAAGGTGTTTTCAAGAGTTAGTTCACCATTTGCAAGCAAGGAATCAAGAAAAGGAAGAAAGGGTTTACTTGGGAAAATTAGGGTTTTCACCTTATATTTTCAAGCCAAGGTTGTTAATCACAAGGGTGTGATTGTTATTCTCATCTCTACTCATCCACACAAGGTTATATCAAAAGCTTAATCTATTCATATTTAAGATTTTATGTGTTCATATGCTTTATTTAGCTAAATCACCATTTAGGGTACTTTTGAATATGTAAAATGAATTTTTACTTATGATCATTGTTTTGTACACTTATTTACATGTCATATGGATGATAATATTATGTTAAAAGGAATGTGATTTGTTAAAATTCAATTAAACTATATATATATATAATATATAATAAAATATAAAATATATATATAAAGTCTAAAAAAAACAACAACAATCAATAAAACTAGGAGCAGTATAGAATGTTCCCAGGTCGTTAATCCCCAACGAGGCTGTGCTGGAAAATAGATACAGTCGGAAGATTGGAGTTTGAAAGAGAGAAATGATTTGAGAGTATGGAACTAAAAAGTCCTATAAACAAGTTTATAAACACATTTTTTGAAAAAACATTTATCGTTAAGGGGCTGTTTTGTAATTCGAAATTTTACATATATGTATTTATGATTTATAAAAATACTACATGTCACAAGGATCGAGGGGTCATAAGAACACAAAAACCGATTTAATAACGAAGAAGATACTTATTTACAAGTTTAGATGTTATGTACTTTTATAAAACAATGTTATATAAAATTACTATTCACCACAGAAACTTATACTTTATAAACAGCAATAATATGATAAATCTTTCAATACGAGAATGTGTTCGTACATAATCGCTAAAAACGGAGCATAACGAATAAGATACGACAAAACGGTTTTTACAGTTAATTAAAGTATAGAAACGATATATATGCTGTTATGAACATAAAACCGACTATTCATCACAGAATCTCAAAAACAAAAAAATGTGATATTTTATGATCACTCTCTATTACGAAAGCGTGGGCGTAAGAAACGCGAGAAACAGGCTAAAACACAAAGTTAATGTCATTTTTACTAAAGGCGTCAATATAAAACGTTTTTACTTTATAATGACGATTTCCACTTAAACAAATAGGATGGTGATATACTAAATAGCTACTAAATAATGGTGGTTATGTTATATTTATTATATATATATATATATATAGATATATATATATATATAATATATCAATATTATAGTGATTATTAGTTATTAAAGTTCTAATATTACAAGAGATTCATAATGAAGCTTCTTCGGATGGCGTATTGTACGAGTTGTTGGATTTACGATTTAGAATGTCCTAACACCTCGTGCGACAAGTCATGACCTCTTATAATTATATAGCCCCGACGATAGTACAATGGATAACTAAATAGGATTATATGCAGTTGTTGTTTAGACAAACATACTTGAATTTTACTGATTCACCCTATATTAACGAGGATGCATCGAAGGGTTTTTGCATGACGTGTTTTTTTACGTTGGATCTTTTGTTATCAGTTTTTACTCACTCAAGTGAGTTCATTGCCCCATGTTGTTTTTACAATTATAAAAATTTACAATATTTTGAGGTGAGAAACATAAGCATGTATTTTACAAATTGGACTCAAGGTGACTTTTAAACATGATAACATTTTGCCTAAGTAGCGATAACCCACTATCCCAGGAAGTCCCCATGAACTGTAATTACTGGAATGTGAGCGCGAATGATATAGATAGATCCTATTTTGGGATTGACCTCCCCGTTTTGGGTGACTAGCATATCACTAGAAACAAACATATATCATGTCGGATTACTGGATGTTACGGGTTGAACATCTATCACGGGCAGTGTAGGTCAATATTTAAGATAATATTTAATTATGTCAGCCTTCGGAGTCATGAGCCCTTAGTAAACGTAATTACATTTAGTGAATGTCTCATCTGTTGCATTATCATTGGAAAGTCTTGCGTCCAGCATATACCTTTACATCTAACCTATGAAATTTCACGCAACTTTATGTTGAAGTTTTTAAATGCAATGTTTTTTAGGAGGACATTAAGCACGAGGTGCGAAGTGAAACATTGTGGTGTATATTATGAAGTCATGCATTAAAGATTAAGTCGCATTGTACCTTTTGTTTAGTCTTTATGGGCTGGTAAAATCTTGTAATAATAACAAGTAACAAGTAAAGCTTCGGGCTTTTGTAAACAACAAAACTTAATTAAAACCCAATGTATCAGTTTAAATGACTTTATGTTCGTTCTTATTTATCTTGTGTTGAGTGATCTAGAAGTTAACACGCCCCGACCCTATTCCGCTGCGACCCAATTTGGGGGTGTTTTACATAATTTGGTATCAATAGCCAAGGTTAATAAAGACAGGTCAAATGTTTTTTTGCTGGACGATAACATTTTCAAACATTGCAATCATACAAACGTTTTTCACGTGACCTACTTACCTATTTTTGCATTAGTCGTTATGCCATATGCATGCATGATTGATACTCATGATTGATATACATGTTATAATATGAATGTATATTACTATAAGAGTCTTATATTAGTATACTTATATAAGCTAATTTTGATTTCAGATATTATCATGTCAGATTCTGAGCATTCTACAGTTACATACACATCAGTATCCTTTCCAGTTGAGGACGATTCAGACATTGGTTCACCAGGAATCAATGGACCACCTATTATGCCAGAGGACCCATATGCTTACATAATGGCTGCTTATGAGGTTCCACCATCGCCGGACTACATACCTGGCCCTGAGGTTCCACCATCGCCGGACTACATACCTGGCCCCGAGGAGCCGCAGTCACCTCCCCCACTGGACTTTGTTCCTGAGCCGATGTACCCTGAGTACATGCCACAGGAGGATGAGATACTCCCGGCAGAGGAGTAGCCACTACCTACTGCTGCCTCACCCACTGCAGATTCACCAGGATATGTTCTTGATTCTGATCAAGAGGAGGAGCCGGAGGAGGACGATGAGGATCCCGAGGAGGATCCAGCTGACTACCCTGCTGATAGGGATGATGATGATGATGAGGATGAGGACGAGGATGAAGATGAGGAGGAGGAGGAGGAGAACCCAGTTCTGGCCGACTCTGTCCCACCTGTACACCGTATGACCACCAGGATATCTATCCGGGATGAGCCATCCATATCACTTCCTCCTAGGGAAGAGGTTGAGAGACTTCTTGCCTTAACCACCCCACCACCATCATCACTTACTCTACTATCATCTCCATTAACACAGATACCATCACCACCATTACCTATACCACCACCACCACCCAATAGCCCTACTCATATTGAGATTCCCGTGAGTTGTTTACCTCTTCGAAAGAGGCTGCGTTTTGCTTATCCCACCCCTAGTCGTGAGGTCAGGGAGAGTTTAGCAGCCGGTGCTGCTAGGCAGGATAGACCTACCATTGCGAGGGACGACCCTTACTCCATAGCGAGGGAGGACCTTTATGGATTTGTCAATATAGTTGATGTCCCTCCTAGATATCTAGGGAATTAGACTATGACATTACGGATACATGGGATGATCTGGTAGGAGCCATCGTGAGATTGTACCGACTACCCTAGAGGGGGTCAATCAGATGGTTACCGATCTTGCTACCATTGTTGAGGAGGAGACTACCAGCATGTATGGTATTATGGAGGATGCTTAAGATGACCGGTCTCTACTAAGATCCCAAGTCAACTTGGTGTATAGGGATAGGCCTGTTCATCATCGTTTAGCAATAATGATAGAGAGAGAGAGGCTAAGATAGCTCATGAGGCTTGGGGACTATCCATGGATTCTAGCAACTATGTACATTCAGATGTTATGTCATTACATACTACGGTAGTGGCGCAGAGTGCATTGATTTCAGAGTTACAGTCAGCAGATCACAGGAGACAGAGGGTGATTTCAGAGTTATTGACATCAGACCACAAGAGACCAGGATCAGTTGACTTTAAGATATTGAGGTTGCTGAAAGGACTACAGAACTAGAAGGTCTAGATTCAGAGCAGCATAGACTCAGCAGAAGGTCCGTCAAAGCCTGATGCACCGGGAGATGCTGGTAGCATTCCTAGGATTTTTGGTTATGTTTGTAGCTATGCTATGCAGCCTTTATAGTATTATGGGGTTATTCCCAGCTAGCAGACTGGTAGGATATCTTTGTTTTGTTTAGCTACCCATTATAGGTCCTTTTGTTCAAGGTATTATCTACCTTGTACCCATACTAAGTGTTACGGGTAAATATCCCGCCATAGTATGGCTTAGGTTTGTTACTTTTGTCTTGGTAACCTAAGTGTAGTAAATCATCAATGTAATATGATGGCCACTATACTGCTGCTGTGAGGGTTCTTTCATCCTCGGGTGTGGCCCCTTATAACGATGCTACTCTTCAGGAATTAAAGGCTAAACACCCTTTTATGTCTGCTCCATCCTTGCGAGATTCACATATTGACCACCATCCCCTCATTGCATCTCAGGATGTGGTTCTGGACAGGATCAAGAGTTTTCCCCGAGGTACGTCATGTGGACGCGATGGATTGCGTGCCCAACACCTTATGGATTGCTTGAGCGGAGCGGCTGTTGCTATTTCTGATGAGTTGGTCTCTTCTATCACCCAAGTGGTGAATCTCTTTCTTGAAGGGAACTGCCCTACGGTGCTGGGTGGGTATATTGCTAGTGCCCCTCTTACACCGCTTGTTAAGCCAGGTGGTGGTATTCGTCCTATAGCTGTTGGTACTATCTGGAGGCGTCTGGTCTCCAAGGTTAGTGCCACTATGATTGGTCATTCTTTGGATGGTTATTTGGATGGTCTGCAGTTTGGTGTTGGGGTTCCAGGAGGGGGTGAGGCTATTCTTCATGCAGTTAATCGTTTGGTTGAGGATCGTGGGGATGATGTTGGTCTTTCGATGCTATTGGTGGACTTTCAAAATGCCTTCAATCTAGTAGACCGGACGGTTATGTTAGAGGAAGTCCGTCTACGATGTCCTGCTATCTCTCGTTGGGTAGAGTTCTGCTACTCTAGCCCTGCCAGATTGTACTACGGAGAGCACTCCTTGTGGTCATGCCAAGGGGTGCAGCAGGGTGATCCTCTTGGCCCTCTTTTGTTTTCCTTAGTGCTACATCCCCTGATTTGTAAGATCAGAGACTCCTTTAATCTTTGTCTTCAGGCTTGGTATCTCGACGATGGCACTATTGTTGGGGATACTTTGGTTGTAGGTAAGGTTTTGGAATTAATTACGGAGGATGGTCCGCGTTGTGGCTTGCATCTCAACGTTGACAAAACTGAGCTTTTCTGGCCCAAAGAAGACCCCAGGAGCAAGTTGGAAGGTATTTTCCCACCTAATATTTCTCGGCCCTTGCATGGGGTTAAGTTATTGGGTGGGCCCGTTAGTTTGGATGTTGATTTTGGTAGTGCGCTTGTCATGAAGAGAGTATCTAAAACCATTGGGCTCCTGGACGCGGTTGCCAAGATTAATGATCCTCAATGTGAGTTGCTTCTCATTCGGGCGTGTGCGGGGGTTTCTAAAATATATTTTGCAATGCACACATGCCCCCTACGTGTCTTTGAGTCGACTCAACTTTCTTTTGACATGGCCCTTCGTTCTGCCTTAGAGCGTATTGCCACGGCTTCTGGACCAGGGTTTGGTGATTGGCAATAGAGAATCGCTACTGTAACATTTCTCATTTTCGTGTCATTGTACGACTCTATTAATGATCACTATTTATTTTAGTCCGATACACGTTTACTTTTAATATTTACTTTTAAGCTAAATCGCGTAGACTAGAAATAATCAATTAATGCAAACGGTCATCAAATAAATTAAGGTTTACATCAACCAAGTAAGAAATAATTATTAAGAAGATAATTATGTACTTTGCTTATTTTATTTCTATTGGTCACGTAAAAGGGTTACGTTTCGCGATAAAATACATTTGGACACACCCCGGAAATACCTAGACTTACCAAGACTTAAACCAATAACCACATTTGTAACCTTAGAGGTTTAGGCTTTTTGGACAAGAGGGACTGGTGGGACCTTAATGGTATATACTCAGCGATCGTTACGGGTCCGTTAAAGTCTCTTTGCAGTTTTCCCCCTCCGGTATTAATGAATGGAGGAGGCTCTTAGGAACGGAGGTCCCATCATGATCAAGACACTTCGGAGGGTAGGTGATGCTCTTAATTCACCTTTCGGGTTAGCAATGGTGTTGCCAGGGAGAGATCCCGAACCCGAAGAAGAAGCGGTGTTCATTTTGAAAAAGCTAGCCATCATGTTCTTAAGCTCATTGGTTTCGTTAGACATTGACGCTTGAATTGAAGTTTGCATTTCATTTCTTAACTCATTTTTCACATTGTTAATTTGAGTTTGCATGGCTTTTTATATTAACCTCATTTAATCTTCTTTAATGTTCTCAAATCACTTAAAGGTACAACTTGAATTTGTTGAATTGGAGCTTGATAAGATGTATCTTGATTGAAATTGTTTCCTCGATTATATCCTTGAGGTTGGCTAAACCGGTTTTGATTATTTTGCACATTTGGTTGAGCAAAACCCGGTGGTCGAATTTGATTAGCCACACTCGCGAGGTCGATAACGGAATGCCCTAATTGTAGTTAACTACGGGCTGTCTGAAAACGTTATCCTTGGAATATTATCCTGAAATTCTGAGAAAGTGTTGCCATCGGCGGCGAGGACACTGATAATAAGATGAGAACCACCACAAGTACTAAATTTCTTCAACGGCTCTTTTACGGAAGATTGAGGTGGGGTTGCTTGAAATTTTTTTGTGAATAGCGGTCATGAACGGTAGTTACAACCATTGTTTTGCTGATTTTCTGCATGGAGTAGTTGGCTATCTCTAAGGAGAAGATTTAACATCATTGATTTTCACTTGAGAACAATATCAATTTGTTTCGTGAATGCGGCCCTTGCTTTGTTTTCGATAATCGTCAGCACATCTTGAATACGTCTTTCCAAAAGATTGCCACTGACGGCAGAATTCAAAGAATCTTGGTCGGCTATGTTTAAGGCATTGTAGAAGGTATCAAGTTGATGCAATTTGGTAAAACCATGATGAGGGCATGCACGAAGGAGATCTTTGTAACGGTCCATGCATCATGAACGATTCATCAAAAGTTGTTGAAAGTTGGAAATTTCATTTTCGGAGTTTGTCGTTCTTGGGAGGAAATAATTCATGGATGATTTGGCAAACAAGATTTCCCAAGTGAGATTAGAACGAGGGATTCTTTTTCGAGCCAACGAGGGCTGCCCCCGCAAGCAGAGAATGGAAAAAGCATAAGATTAATCGTCGAATTAGGCAATCCTCGTGTATTCTTATTTGGGAATTCTATTTTGTTAAACCAACGAATGTGATCATGAGGATTGTCTTCTTATGTTCCGAAGGAATTGGTCCGAAGTACATCATATTAATGAGCTTGCTTAAGCTCGAAATGCTCTAGCAAGAATGGTGGACCACAATTGCCTCTCATAACCCTCAATGGGGTTGCACGGATCCATTACGAAAGAATGGTCCGAAAGTCATCATATTAATGAGGACTATGTTAATCTCGAAATGCTCAGCAAGAATTGGTGGAACACAATTGACTCTGAATACCCAATGGTGCACGGAGCAATTCGCCATAGTACGTTGTCGGCCATCATTCTAAGGGAGACTTCTTTCAAGAGGAAAAATGTTAGCTTGAAGTCTACGGTTACGGACGATTCGGATTATGAAGTAGTATGGCATGGAGAAGATTCCAATTTGGATTCGAATGAAGAGCGAGTTGCATGACGAGTGCGCATGCACTAAGGAAAAGAAATCAAAAATTAAAATATTTTTGGGTCCGATTGGTCAAGAGTTCACGGTAGCTCTTTAGAAAAAACGCTCAAAGAAGCGGAGGAGCGGGTATGCGCGAAGCTATTAAAAACCTTCTCCTTTCGGGTCGAAGTTCGTTGGATCAACCCTCCTTATACCTCTCTTATAGTTTCTAATTCCAAAGGTGATCTGATTTAACAATTAACGACACGGATTGTTTTTGTTTTTCAGTTTTTTTTGGTACTTTCAATACTTTAGGAAAAGTATTGTTGGTATTTTTAATTTTTATAATAAGAAGAAAATATTCACAAACGGAAAATGATAACTTCACGAGGAAGGATCTTCAAAAACTAACCTCCAAACGTAACACGATAATCGCACACAACTCCCCGGCAACGGCGCCAAAAATTAACTCAAATTAAACAACTCCTTTTGTATATATAAATATATATATAATAAATATAAATATATAACAATAATAATTATCTCAAAATATCAATGATAAGAATTCCGTAAGGCTTTTTAAAAGGATAATTACTTTTATCCACAGTAAAACCCTAAAAAACCTTCCCGAGTCGTGTTCCGACGAGGCGTGAATTAAAAATCATGAATAAGTTCGTGATCACGCGTTTGAATGGTTAATGATTGATTTGGATTTTATTTCTACTAATAATATGCAAAAACAAGTAAAGGCAAACTAAAAACGAAAGTAATTAAGGCTAAAATACTAAAAACGATGACGGGATTCAAATCACGTTCTTAAAAAAAAAACTAATTCTAAAATTTTAACCCTACGAATGCAAATTTAATTTAACAGTCCTAAATGATAAAAGAAAATTTTCTAAAAAAGAATTATATTTTTTTGACTTTTATTTTATTTAATATGAATTAAAAACAGTTTTAATAAAAAAAATTAATTAAAAATATTAAACTAATTCGGAAAAATCTGAAAAATTCATGAAAAGTACTTTGAACTAATTAAAATCTAAGAAAAATAAAAGATATGAAAAAGCAGTTGAAATAAGCAGGTAAATAAGCTAAAATAAGCTGATAAGTAAAACTGGCTAAAATGACTATAAATATAAAATAGTGTAAATGGTAATCGAAAAAGACCCCAGGGCAGTTGGTTGTGTGGTGTGTGTGTAAAGACTGGGTAGAAGTTGTGGAGGTCACGGGTTCGAGCCTTGCTCACCCATGACTTCCCAATTTCCCTAGTTTTTATTTTTGCAAATTTTTTTTATGAAAAAGCTTTAAGACATAAAAATAAGCAACTTTTATGAAATGACTTTTTATAAAAACCACAAATAAGCACAGAAATAAGCACTAAGAGGTGATAGCTTACTTAAAAGCTAAAGAGGCTTAACACCTAAACTGTTTTGGCTTTTTGGGTTTAATAAGCTAAAGAAAAAGCAAAATAAGCTAAGAGAGCTTAACACCTAAACCTAAGAAGAACTTAAACCTAGAAATAAGCTAAAACGAATAAGCTAAAAAGCATGAAAAGTCAAGAGGACAGTTTAACTTAAAACTTAAAGGCAGATTTTGGGAATAAGCTTTTAAATGCTTAACTTAAAGTAAAATAAGCTACAAGTTTCTTAAACTAACCTAATAAGCAAGAATAAACACCAAATAAGCAAGTCCAATAAGCCAATAAGCTCAGAAAAGCAAATAAGCTATTTGGCCAAAAATGAGAACCAAACAGCCTATAGGGCACTTTTTGAGCTTATTTTTAAGCTACTTAACGGATCCTTATGGCTTAAAGGCTTATAGCACTGAAAAGCTTATCCAACAAGCTATCTAAATCAGCAAAGAAAAACGAGTTTGAAAAACAAATAAGCTATGAAAAAGCTTATGGAAAATTAGCTGTTGAGTTTTGGTTTTTGCAAGGACAAAATGCAAAGTGCATGCCTACTTTAAGCTAATAAAATAAGCTCTAAACTAATATTTAAGCTAAAACAGATTGAGCTTGACACCTAAGGAGCTTGTTCAAGAAATTTCAAATTCTAAATCTAACTTTAACTTATCTGAATCTATGATTGAAAAAGGACTTTTTGAAGCTTTGAAACTAAAAGAAAACTACTTTGACAGTTTTTAACCAAAACTACTAAACTAAAGCATACTTGTCCAACTCTTTACTACTGCATTTAAACATAAAACAAGTAAGAAAACAACACTTGCAAGATCTTAATCAAAAATCTAAGCAAATAAGCTATGAATTTAAACCAAAACTCCACAGATTCAAAGTATGATTACTAAAAACCTAGAAAATGATTTTTAAGCTTTGAAAACTTATCTAAGATGACTTATAAACTTAATTTGAGCTTTTCAAAGTTGACTTAAAGGTCAAAAGACATCAAGCATTATTAACTAATGTTAATACTGCTAGTGCCAAACACCCCTTAAGAAAGTGAAAAACCATTTTAAGCTTATAACAGGCTTAGAAAACTTAAACAAACTCAAAACAGATTATGCACAAGGTAAAATGAAGACAAATAAGCAACTGTAACTCAGAAATAAGTACTTAAATAAGCACGCAAGAATAGCAATTTAGAACAATGTAAAAGGCAGTTTTATCTAAAGACATAAGCAAATGACATGTAAGCAATAAGCAAGCATAAATAAGGTATAAGCAACAGTAAGCAAAGATAAGCAGTACATAAGCAGTAAATGAGCAAATAAGCAATTTTAAGCTAAAAAGATGAAAAGTAAGGACTTACAAAACCCTTTGCTCTAAACAAGGGCAAATAAGCTCTTAAGAGCTTTGTCTACAAGCTCTGGCTTGTTTAAAACAAGCTAGTAAAACCCATAAGCCCATCCCAATTTGGCTTATCATCCAATATAGCTTTTTTTGAGTGATTTTTAGTGAAAAAGGACTTAAGACACTATAAGCTATGGACAAGATTATAATGTTTAAGTAAATATCTTAAGCGAAATATAAAAGAGCTTTTGTGAGCTTATAAAATGTTTTTCAAAACATAAAATGCATTACCTTAAAAACAGATTAACATAAAAACTTAGATTTCATTAAACTTAAAGAAAACAGTACAAGGCTTTTTAAAAAGTACAATAAGCTAAAAACATTAAATATAAGCTGAAAAGACTAAAAAACTAGATGCCCAAAGGCTTACAAGAGTCCCTATATATAGAAGAATGCTAGGTCTTGAAGTCTTTGATGTGTGTTTCTTCTGTGAGAGTTTGAGGAGTGTGTTTCTTGTATGAGTGAAGTCTAATATCAATCTCAGCCATCCATCTTGTGTGTTCTCCAAGTTTTATCATCCAAGCCCTTGATTTGGTCTTCAATCCCTTGACGAATGAGATGAATGAGGATTGCCAGCATGTAATTGGCAGCTTTTGGGTGTAGGGTTTGGTTAAGAGTGATGGGTTTGTCAAAGGGTGTAGGGGACGAGGTGAAAGAGACACATGAATAGTGTCTTGGCGGGAATTTTTTTTGATATGAACAGGGTAACGGGGGTTAGCCCTGTTTTTGGCAAGTTGTTGCATCGTTAGTCCTTTTGGACTAACAATGTTAGTCCTTGAGGACTAACGATGTAAGGGTTTTTATGGTGTTGTGGGCTAACAGGTGTTAAGTGGGATTTGGGCTTTGGGATTGGGCCGGCTTGTTTACAAAAAAAAGGTTTTGGGTTATTTTTAGTCTTCATAATGTTTCAATGGGCTGACCCGGCCCATTAGATGGGTACGGGTTGGCCCATTTAACATTTCTTCGATACCGGCTTTGTCTTTGACTTGGTTGACTTTGACTTTTTGACTTTTCACGCTCTTTCAATTCTCGTGCTTGGTTTTATCAGTTTTGGCTTTGTTTTTGTCCTTTTTCTGAATATCCGTTCCTGCACAATATAAATGCAAAGCACACAAATACAATGTATTTTTGGTATGTTTTTAGTCTTTTAGGCACGTTTTCCTAGGTAAATGGTATGTGTAATTAAGCACATACCAAAATCCCACATATTAACTATTGTCGTGTCCTCACGCAATGCCATAAGTAAACACTTAAGAAAACTAAGAATCTCAATCCTTCTCGACTAATTACCTCGAAAAGTAGCTAAGTGTTCATCGAGGGGAATTAAAGAATCAATAGCTTTGAAAAGCCCCATTTTGACCATTTTTAAATATTCACACTTATTCCCACACATATTTTTGTATTTTTCCCTTTTTCTCATTTTTTTGTATTTTTCATTTCAAGCAACTAACTAACATGTTTGGACTTTCGTTATTTTCATAACTTTAGGGTCACGAAATAAGATGCATTTCAATCCTAAAATGCCCCAAAAAGGATAAATCCATCGTTCCTGACTTTTCACTTGTTCCAAACCAAGCACAAAAACGAAATCACCGTTAAATATAAGTTAAGATGCTAACACTACTCATATTTATAACTTGTGAACTTTTCACTCCCGACAATTATTATATCTTAGGTGAATGTGCCATTTCAAATTTCAACCATGGATCAACGTTTTGCAAAATTTCTATGCTTTACGTTCCACCCGAGAATAATGAGTTTGAAGGCAAGATCATCCCATGTAACGACTTTCGTCTCGGCACATCCCAACCTTGCGGCTAAGTGACCAGGCTTTTGACACCCCACAGAGACTAGTATCGAGACTCACGGACCTTCGGTTTCAAAAACTCTTAGGTTTCCCGTTTATACATAACTTATTTAGAAAAACCACAACTTAAAACGAAATAGTCTTAGTTCGAAAGCATATTTAAATTTAAAAAAAACATGTTTTCCCTATATTTATTAAATCACATTATTTCACACTTAACATTAATATAACCATGATACAATGTAAACCCTCGACCTTTTTAAAGGCTGCAACATCGGTTATGAGCTGGCAAGATTTAGCAAACTTTTATCAGTCTCGGATTATTATTACTATGTGCCTTATTTAGAAGGCTGCAACATCGGTTGTGAGCCGGCAAGATGCAGCAAACTTTTATCAGACCACAGTTTTTATAATTATTATTGTTACCTCATTTTATATATATATAATATTACCATGATATATAGAGAAAGTTTCTTTTTAGAAATTTTAAGTATAAATTTGAACTAAGACTAAAATTATTGATATCGACCATACTTTAAAAATTGTTGATTTAAGTTTAATTTTCGAAGAGAGCACGTATTATTAGTCCGGTTAGAAGCTTATGGGAGAGAAAAGCCACAAACTACACTTATGAGCTCTTAAGATTTCCAACTAATCCTTGTTTAGCATCTAACTCATAATTAACTCTATCATTTCTCGTTCTTCGCAAATTTAAAATCTTTAATAAAAAGATCCGCGAATGATTAGTCTAAAAGTTAAGGAACAAGCTAGAGCTCAACACGCTCGATCGAGTCAAAATTTATTCTTATTCTACCCAGCAGGAAAGTCAACATTGTGATATAACACTTATTTTATTTTTGAAATTTTTGAAATTTTTTCATTTTTTTGGGTATTTTGGTGGTAAAAACAGGATTACATGAAAACAACGACTACAGGCACAATCAAATCGATAGATCCCCCCATACTAGAATTGAACATTGTCCTCAATGTTTTAAGAAGGGTCTCTACGTAAATCTAAAGCCGTTTATTAAGTATGCTCAAAGATAAACGTTAGTCGATAAGATTTGGATATTGGATTCCTATAATGAAGCTGAGGATTTGAAGCTCGAGTGAACGAAGGACAAAACCACGAGCACGAGAGGCTTCAAAATCCGGGCAATCCTGGACATACAACACAAAACACAAAACAAGAGAAAGGAAGAGGCGGGCCTCCTCACAACACACTTATTCATTACTACTATTATAATTATATAAGGATAAGCATGGGTTGCCACCCACAAAGCGCTTGTTTTAGGTCACTAAGCTTGACTCGATCCCCCATACTTGAGCTGGTCAAGGGGGATAGAAATGGAGACACTGAACATCCAAAATACGGATGTCCTCTCCATAAAAGCAAGGACAAATCTCCATCGGGCTTTCAAAAATTTTAATGACTTTGAAAGCTTTAGGGCCCCAATGAGATAATTCCGAGAGAAGAGAAGTATGAACTCCTTTAGAAGTGAGAATCCCAGGGTTGAAAACTTTTTCCACATTTTCGGATGAAAACGAGAGTAGAGTTTCAGACCCGGGAACTTCTTTGTGGAAAGGAAGTTCATAAAGAGGAGGATTAAAATCCTCAAGAATTAAAGAAGCATTAGATATGGATATCTTCTTTTCATTCTTATATGGTGTTGCTCGAATAGTGACTTCAAAAAGGTTCTCATGAATGAGTATACCCGGATTAAATACTTTGTCCTCGTTATTGGTTGAAGGCAAAGCATCAACTCAAGATAAACCTCATAGTGATCCGAGTCACACTTGGGGAAGGAGGTTAAATAATTAATTAATTTAGGAGGATCGAGTTCATCAATCAAGAGTTTAGACTCTTTGATTTTATCTTCCTTGGAGTCAAATGGATCATCATAAATACCATCATTATCAGACTTAAGTTTAACAAGATCATCATCGACATCATCATTGTGGTATATCCTTTATCATAACACGGGGTCGATTCTTGGACTTGGCTAGTTTCTAGAGAGAGAAACACATGAGAGAGTTTTTCTAGTGAGAGAAAATGTGTTTTTATAAGAAAGGAATAAATGACTAGCTTGCCTCTTCCAAAGTTGGAAGAGGCTTATATAGTACTTACAATATACCAGGTATTAGTACCCGACTTAATACCGAAAATCATACTATTAACTATTATACTACGAGCTATAATAAATAGTAAAATACACGGGGTGACCGAGTCTTTTTCTAATATCTAACAATCTCCCCCTAAGGGAGGTCACCCCTGAAAATACAAAAACTTAATCACTTCAGTCTTTAGCTCGTAGACATTTGATATCTTGTACATTTAGGATAGTGATCTTTTGATTCATCTTAGACTTGTCTTTGATTGTGATCTTGAGCTTTCTTGAGATCATCACCCAAACATAATCTTACATCATCTTGTAATGGATCGCCATCTTGTGCACTTGTGAAGAAATACATGATATCAGAGTTTGCGGAAGCTTTGACACCTTTATGAGGTCTTTCATAACATCATAACAAGTGTAGGTCGTGTCTGAGCATTCGGTTATTCACTTGATCTCTCAGGTGCTGGGAATTTCCATCTCCATCTTTATCTTTAAGATATCCTATAATGAAACAGTTAGCAATAAAGAGAAAATTAATTTGAAAAGACAGACTAAGTGTTTCTTATGAAAGAATTTTGTAACACTTCGAGAGTTTTGATTGTTTGTCAAATGATCAATAACCGTCAATTCTTATACTGGAACAAGTTTGATTCACACAGAATCGCACCATCGTTTCTTTCCAGTTGACACAAGTTTGATTCTTGTAGAATCGCACAAGTCACCTACCAAGAGCTTGTTTGATGTTGGCTCTAGCAGGATTTCCATCTTCATTGTGAAAAACCATCGTTTCACTCGGATGTTCTGGCAATATCACAAGGATAATGCGTAGGACTCTTAGGATAGACTTGTTTCCACAGTGTGTGAAAGACAAGAGAATTGGATATGTGTCCTAACGAGATTAATTGACGATCTCTTGGCTCTAGACTCAATAGTGCGTTTTGGTTCTAGTAATCGGAGGCTGGAGCTGACTGCCACCTGTTCAATATCAACTAACTCGGAGTGAGAAAGTCAATAGATAACGTGTTTAGTCTCCGTGAGAAATGAAACAGAAATCTTTTGAAAGATTCTGAGTGGCTAGGGAGGGTTGTGCATTGCATCACTGGGTCCATGATGTCGATCTTCAATGTCAGCAATCATCTTAGTGATTCTGGCAGCATATGTATTGACCCGGTTTCTGCCTAAGTGTATGGAGGGCTTCTTTCTTTACACCCTTTATCTTTACAATTCTTTTTAATTCTTCAACCCCTTCAGTGCTTACCGAGACTTCATGACTAGAACCTTGTTGGGTTTATTCCAGTACTAGCTCCATCTCAGTCGGCACTTTTCCCTTATTCTCGCTTTTACTCCTTTTACATGTCATACCTAAGGACTTCTACACTAACTAGTGGATTGTCCCTGGGTAGATCCCTCCGGTTATGGCTGGATCATTGGGAATAGTACCTAACCTTACCAACCTTATAACTCCAATTAAGTAAAATGCATGGTCGGTCTTTTGGTACAGTTCTCCTTTCCATAAAACCAATTGAAAATTCAATTAAGGTACTTATGATATAAATATCAAAGCGTTTAGTACCTCGATCGTTTTTGATTTTTTCAGAAACGCTCCCCCTCAAAATGTGCTTCGGTATTCGAAATTGTTTAGCACGTTTGGGCGGAGTATATGAGTCCTAATAATCACAGTTCTTTATTATACACATCAGTTTAGGACCCGAGCCTATCATGATGACCCCTGGATAACTCAAATCAGGGCTCGCTCCAACCGATAAAGAGCTGGAGATGTTATTTCA
>BQNB010104698.1:0-21026 GCA_026074375.1 Tanacetum coccineum | reverse complement strand
CCTATTACTAGTTCTTCTCATTCATCCGACTTGGCATCCAAATTCCTAAATTTTTTAGATATTCCTCATACTGATGCAGAAATTATTTCTTCACTAGATGTTTATGTCCACCATAAAGTCCCAAGAACTCAAGCATCCACTCTTCTTACAATACCGGTTTTTGTTATCACTGATTCATCACCTGTATACACAAACATTCCTCAATCATCACAAACCTTCACGCCTCTACCAATACTGACAACACCCAATCCATCACTGACAATTGAAACTACAAATCCTCTATCTACACTTCCTGACTTTGCATCGGTCTTTCGATTCAACGATAAAATAACAACATTGGAAAAAGAAGTTGCTAGACTTAAAAAGGACCCTCTACACACTCAAGTGACAACTTTAGTTGATGAACATCTAGACACATGGTTGGGAGAAACTAGAGAAGAATTCATGAACTTCCTTTCGGAGTCACTTACGGCTAGAATCAAAGAGCAAGTAAAAGGTCAGCTACCTCAGATTCTGCCTAAGGAAGTGTCTAACTTTGCTCCACCTGTGATCAAAGCATTGATTAAAAAATCATGTGATGAAGTTACTCTAGCAAAGGTGTCTTCTCAACCACATTCTACTTATGAGGCTGCTTCTACACTTACTGAATTTGAGTTAAAGAAGATTCTTATCGACAAAATGGAGAAAAGTGAATCATATCTGGCAGCTCCCGAACACCGAGATTGCTATGATAGTTTGAAAAAATCTTACGATCTCGACAAAGATTTCTTCTTCTCTTATGATGTGTATTCTTTGAAGCGAAGCCGCAAAGACAAAGACAAAGATGAAGACCCTTCCGCTGGATCAGACCGAGGGTTAAAGAAGAGAAAGCTAAGCAAAGATGCAGAACCAACCACTGGTCCGAAAAAGAAAGATTCAACGTCTGGCTCTTCCAAAGGCACCAAGTCTCAACCAAAATCTTCTAGAAAGTCTATTCAATCAGAGGAACCAGTGTTCGAGGTTGCAGACTCAGACATACCACAAGATCAAGAAGGGAATCTGGGTGATAATGAAGATGAGCCAAGGAATGAGACTGCCTCTAGACGTGACTGGTTCAAGAAACCTACACCACCTCAAGAACCCACTGACCCTGACTGGTATGTTGGCAAGACTACACAGGAAGGACCAACTCAAAATTGGTTGATGACTCTAGCAGCTTCTACTTCTACTAATAAATCATTAAAGGACTTTGATGAATTGATGAGCACTCCCATAGACTTCTCTTCATACATCTTGAATGGCCTGAAAATTGAGAATTTAACTCAAGAAATCCTACTCGGACCAGCATTCAGACTACTCAAAGGCACCCACTCTAATTATGCTGAATTAGAATATGACTTTGAAGAATACTATAGGGCTCTTTTAGAAAAGCTTGATTAGGAAAATCCTGAAGGCAGTGACTATCCATTTGATCTTTCCAAACCCCTTCCTTTGATCACGCATGGAAAACGTCAAAGAGTACCATTTGAATACTTTATCAACAATGATCTCAAGTATCTACAAGGAGGAGTTTCGATTATGACATACACGATGTCAACCACCAAGACAAAGGCCGCTCAGTATGATCTACCAGGCATTGAAGACAAGGTTCCAAACATATGGAGTCTTGTTAAAGTTGCTTATGATAAATATGCGTTATGGGGTATATCACATTGGAGAGAGCAACATAAGTCCTTCTATGCATATGTAAGAGGCAGGCAATCAAGAGGAGATGTATATTCTACAAAATGTATTATGGCAGTCACTCATGTAAAGGTAATGAGTAACCATGGATACGGGTACTTGGAAGAGATTGTAGTGAGAAGAGCTGATAACGCATTATACAGATTCACGAAAGGTGACTTTCCATGAATTCGGATCAATGATATGGAGGATATGTTACTTCTTGTGGTTCAGAATCGACTCATAAATCTATCAGGGGATGATGTTGCTGACTTCGCAATAGCACTAAGAATGTTCACTAGAAGTCTGGTTATTCAAAAACGAGTCGAAGATCTTCAACTTAGAGTTGAAAGTTATCAAAAATAGATCAACGTCACCAAGCCTGATACTATAAGACCAGAACTCAGAAAAAGTTACCCATACACTCCATACAAAGACCCTCAAGGATTCATTTATGTCTAAGAATTCAAGAGGAACAGGTTGACGCGCTCCGACGAACTGTACAAGTTCAGTGATGGCACGTTATAACACCCCCATTTTGACATATATAGAAGCGGAAGCTAATCTAGGGTATTATTTCATAGTACAACAGTCATAATCATAGAAAACGAATCGTAAAGAGACGTTTTTAGAAAATTTAGTTATCATTCATTATTTCATCAGAGTTTTTACAAACAGAGGTCCCAAAATATACATGAAAACATAAAGTTTGAATGATTACAGTTTAGCCATCTTCAATTCCGTGTCACTCCGTGTCATAAGATGCTTAGTTACCTGAGATAAACATGCTAAAAAGGTCAACATAATGGTTGAGTGAAATTCATAGTTTTATGTTAAACAGTTTGAATACAAGTTCAATAGTGGGTTACGTTGTTATACACCAATAAGTGTAATAATTACAATGAGTACACTTATTATAGAAAACAGTATTATTGCCCTAAGCTCATGACACCGAGACCTTGAGATAATCAATAATCACAAGAAGTTGCCCTAACGGGTGCCTTTGCCAAACACCCGCATAGTGATTTAAATGAAGTGCGTTTGGTTACCAGAAAGTATAGGTACACCAACGGGGAAGTTCAGTCCTAAATAGATCTATTCACAGCATTCGCGCTTACTCCGAAAAGTAATTAACTGTTCATGATAGTGGGGTCTTAATGGCAAAAGTACAGACTTAGGCAATAATATATCAGGATAGCAAACAGTTGGAAAAACAATCGTATTCATGGTTTATAGCATGTATCCCTCTCGCGGGTTTATGAAACATTAGAAGATTTAAAATGCGAGGCTATGAACTCACCTTAACAGGGAAAATCTAATTGATGGCAAAAGTATATCAAGTGAAAGTAACGGCCTCGTCACGCAACCTGAGGTAATATGTCAAGTCTTAGTGTGATGGTTTATGTTTCAAAACTTTATAAAGTTTAACGTATTACTTTTGATTTATTAATTTAAGGAAATATTGTATCACTGTTCGGGCCATCATAATTCAGAGGTCATGTAGTAAACATTTGAGGAGCCAGGACACTTTAAATCGTAAATACACCAAACTCGTCAAAACGTATACCCAAATGAAACTCCTTACATGAAGCTCCCTAGTAACGTGATATGATAAAATTTTAATTTTCTTTAAAAGTTAGTCGATGATAAATTACGTTAAATATATAACGTAATTGTTTTATAATGCGTCGATCGATGATTAATAACGATTAATATGTCGGGTTTTAATAAAATCGAGTTTTATAATATTAATATATATTTTTATAATTTATATAAAAATATTATTTTTTATATTTTTAAATTTGCAAAAATGGCAATATATACCCTTGATTTTTAAACTTTTACAAGTTTAGTCCTTTATATATAAAGTATATATAATTTAAACCTTTCACTTTGAAACTTGGCAAGATAGGTCCTTATAGTTATAACTTTGGAATAATGACATTTTCAGCCCCTCTAGTTGTTAGGAATTATATTTGAGTTAATAAGACAAAACACGAATGAAACAAGATGGAAACAAAAGGACCAAAGTCGTCATTGTGGGATTATACAAGATGTAGAAGAAAATAAAGATTTGGTCAAAAAGAGATAAAGATGAATATTTAATTGATTTACTCATTAATATCTTTTAATAGTTTCCATGAAAAGCCTTGACTCCTTATGCTATAAAAGGAGGTCCAGGCATATTGTTTTAATCATTCAGAAAAGTATGTGTTCATTATATGAGAGTCGACTAGATATAAAAGTGTGTGTACACGTTTATATAATTAGTGTAGACGTCTAGAGTTTAGCCTCAAGAATCTTTGATCCCTGTTACTACTTAGAGTAACCGATCTATTCTGATCAAATAGTATTTGGGGTTGTGTTGATTAATAAAGAAAAACCTTGAAGTAACTTTGATTTGTGTTTATTATTTCCGCTGTGTAATTTATATCATTGTTACTATATTATCCTAGATGAGGTCTAAACAACTTCGAGCTTAAACGATCAAAGAACCTATCACGTGTTGTAGGTTTCCACAAAACATATGTTAAATCAAAAGATCTTGATCTTTGGCATGTTATTACCAACGGTGATTTTCAACCTATTGAACAAAATCCAGAAACCAAACTTGATGAGGTTATCCCTTTTGAAAAACAAAGTGATGATCTTAAAAAGAAGCTTACTTGGTGGCCAAGGGAGGTGATGGAGGTGCTTGTAAGGTGCTTTGGTGGTTGCTTGAGGTGCTAAGCAAGCTAGCAAGGAGGTGACAAGGTGTGGTGGTAGCTAATTTGGTTTAAAATGGGTTTAAAATGAAACTAAAGGGTGTCGGGTTGGTTTTGGTTTTGGCTTAGGGTTTAGGGTTTTAATTCGAGTTAGGGTTAGGGTTTAGGATAGCTTAAGGTTTAGGATTAAGGTTTAGGATTAAGATTAGGGTTTAGGATTAAGGTTTAGGGTTTAGGATTAAGGTTTAGGGTTTAGTTTTAGGTTTAAAATGAAATTAGGGTTTTAGGGTTTCGTTTAGGGTTTAGGGTTTTAGATTAGGGTTTTAGGATGATTTAGGGTTTAGGTTTAGAGTTTAGAAGTTGTGCATTAAGTGTTTGTATGTTGTGTTTAAAAGGTGGTAAGAAAATAGAATGAATTTGAAGGAAAATGGAAAAGTTTGAATTTGTGGTTCATGGATTTGTACATTGAGCGTAAATGAGTTGTACATTGACTTGGAGGGAAATTATACTTCAAATGTTATGTATTGTACACTTGTACACATGTTTGAAGGCTTGCATATTCATTTTATATGTATACATTACATATAATTACGGTTTTGATATAAACGTTAACGGATAAAGTCTATTTTGATATAACGTTGTAAATGGTACGTTAAATGGATAAGTACTTGGCTAAAAGTATATTATGATTTTTGACTTTGACATATAGGGTGTTTACATGATATAAACATAGATAGAATTGGCATAGGTACGTTGCGTAAGCTCGTTTACTTTAGAGATGCAAGTTACGTTGCATAATGAGATAAAGCAAAAAAATTTCCCTGTAAAAAGGTGGTATATATAATAGATGGATATTACAGTGATGAAAATTACGGGTTGTTATAACAAAATCCACTTGATTTTCTAGCAACACGTTTTCATCATTTATTGTTGAAAATTTTGACTTCTAAGAGACGTCACAAGCCATTTTCTCTTTTTGATGTTGTAGTTTAAGTTCAAAATCAATATATTTGAGCTTGTGATCGCTTAAAATCATTTTCAAGAATTTTGATTCTTTTGAGTAAATTGGCTTGGATATATTTGGAGTCACTTGAACTTTTTTTAAGTTCAGCTTTTAACAACTCATTTTTCTGTTTTTCAACAGAAATCAACACATAATTTCGAATTTCATTAGTCAAGGATACTTCTAAAAGTCGATCGATATCATTTTGAAGAATATTTTCTTTTGAAGATTTTCCGTTAACTTTCTGTTCCATTGATTCAAATATATTTAACATTTCCTGTACTTCTTCAATGAGTTCTTCTTTAAGTTCTTTCAAATTCTTTGATAAAGAGGCATACATCAGAATTACATCAGTTTTATAAAACTCTCCTAACGAATTTTGAGTGTCAGACATCCATATTCGTTGTCTGTCTTCTAAAATAGTTTTATCAATCCATGTGATGAAACCTTAATTGCTACACTAGTTCAAACATTTTTAACAGTTTACTCTCTTTTGGCATTTTTGAAATTGGTAAATCCGATGTGACTTCTTTTGACTCAGAACCATTATTAGAAGTAGAAGGAATTGAAAAATATGTTTGTTCAACAGAAAATTCTTGTTGAGGAACAAATGTTACATAAAGCGCATTTAATTTTCCATAGTTAATTTCAAACCATTTTTCTTCTCATTTTCAATCGACTTTCTTCCGCATCCTCTAAAGTTTCCTCTGGATCAGGTTAATCAATTGTTAATTTAGCACTATGAAGCCTTTCACCATCATATATTTTTAGCTGTGCTGCAATGGCCTTCTTGTGACGTTCGGGATTTTTGTAACCCAACCCAGCTTTAAGAAAAGGATCATAAACTTTATTTGGTTTCTTTCTAAGCATGTGAATTGTTTGACTCTGATGAACAGTGATTTTTACTGTTCATGGACTTTATAAAATTATTTTTATAAATTTAATTATCGTAATCTCCTAAAAGTCATATCTTATTCGTTTTAACTCTGATTTTAGTGATTCTTTCGAGCACGTCTCCGTAATTAAAAGTTCTATCTAACTAAGATATTTTCCAAAAACTTTCTGTAATGAATAGTAATTTGTTTTTATAAAAGTATTTATTATCGTAAACTTGTAAATGACGTATCTTCTTCGTTATAGCTTGGATTTTCGAGTTCTTTACATATTCGGAATCGTGATGAGATGTACCATTTTTATAAAATATAAAATCCATGTTTTAAAATTCGAATTTGGACAGTAGGTTTTTGTATATTTCTTGATTTATTTTATAAACTTAATAAATAAACTTTTTATAAATTAATCAACACTTGTATAATGTATGTTCTTACTTTATAACATGTTTTTAACATCATAACAACATAAGAAAAATGTACTTTGAACCATGATCAAGAAAAAATCCATTTTATACACTTATAAGATTTCCTAGATGGTGATTAACTATATAAATATTATATACACATGAAATGATAAAAGGAAAAGTTTAGGGTTTTTAGATGGCCTTAAGATGAAGTATGATGAAGAGAAACAAGTTCTAAACCCTAGTTTAGAACCAAAACCTAAGCTTCCAATACTAGAAAACCCTAATTTACCAAGAAACCCTAATCTTGAACTTTCTTGGTTAAACCTTTGTAAATGCTAAACCAAACCTTCAATACACCTTAGAATGTCTTAGATATGATGCTAGAACACTTGAATACTTTCTAATAAAAATTGTAAGGATTGTTTGTTTGGCTTATTTTTTTCCGTGGCTAGGGAGGGAGAGAACAAGAGATGAGTGAAGTTTTTACTTAATAAAATGAGGTGTGTGAGATATCTAACTAGTTATGCATGTATATATACTACACCTTGGTCCAAGTTGCTATTAGAAGTGGTCAAGACTAGAAGAAAACAAGCGGAGGGAATTAAGGAAAGTCTTGGTCAAGTTTACTAGTCATGAACTAGGTATAATGAGTTATTAGGTTGTACATGGTAATAGTTGGTAATTTATGTGCTCTTGGTTCCCTAGGGAGCTCATAAGGCACAAAAATTTATGGGAGGGAAGGACTAGGAAAAGTCTTTGATCTTTTATGGTATATTTCTAGTGATACTTAAAGTATAAGGATGTATGGATTAAGTATAAAGAGTATACTCATAGCATTTGGTTTTTATAAGGTAAATTAGGCTATAATCATAAATGCGGGTGAAGTTTTATAAAACTTTGAGTATTAGGTATAATAATGGGTATTTGTTGAAGCGTAGATAAGTTTTGGTGGTTCCGTGAATGCCTAAATCTATTTTATCGCGAAACGTAAACACTTTACGTAATCTATAAAAATAAAATGTGCAAAGTTTAATAATTATCCTCCAAATAATTATCTAACACTTGCTTGACGTAGACTTTTAATTTTGTGATGTCCGATTACGTTGAATATTGATTTTTAGTTTACACGATTTAGCTAAATGTTGGAAATTTAAAGTGGACGCGTAAAAGTTTAAAATAAATAATTAGATGTTCATTGATGTATAAAGGTGTGAAAATGTGAGTTGTTACATTTATGAACAATACCTAACTTTTCATAAAATGCACGTAATTTCTCGTTTTTGAATTCAGTTCCATTATCAGTACGAATCGTTAGAATTTGAGCCTTTAGGTTCCTTTGAACTTGATTAATGAAATCGATGATCATATCTCGAGCCTCATCTTTTGTTTGAAGAAAATATACCTAAGTGTACTGAGAATAATCATCAACGATCACCAAAATATATTTCTTGCCTTTGATGCTTGCGACTCTCATTGGCCTACATAAATCCATATGAAGTAGTTCGAGTTTGGACTCTGTGCTTGGAACCAATTTTGGTGGAAATGAAGCTTTTTTGCTTTTGCCTTGTTCACAGGTTGATCATAAGTGATCTTTATTATACTTAAATTTCAAAAGCCCATCAATTAGATCGTTTGACGTGATTTGGTTAATGGTACCAAAATTCAAATGAGAAAGCCTGCGGTGCCATAACCAAGATTTTATTGATGTGGCTCTTGACATTAAGTACACAGGAGAAGAAGCCGCCATTTCAGAAATAGAGATAGTGTAAAGATTTAAATCATGAGAACCGGTAAGCAAATCATCACCCTCCAAATTCCGAACATAACACGTGTTTGAACGAAAGGCTACTTCTAAATCTCCATCATAAATTTGTCCAACCAAAAATAGATTGTGACCAAGGCGCTCAACGTAATATAAATGACATATCCTGAGATTACCTTGAACATAATCTCCATATCCAATGATTGCAGCGATATGATCATTCCTGAAGCAAACTGTTCCTATGAATTTCTCAATGAAATTTCTTAGCAGTTAAAGATTGCCAGTCGCATGCTTTGAGCATCTGCTATTAAAAATCTAAAGGACGAGTTGGATCACCTGGATTACATAAAACAAATTCAAATGGAAGAGTGGACAGTTTGCCTACCCATTTCTGAGTGGTAACCGATGTGTTAGATGTAGAACGAACACGAATACGACTCTTACGAAACCACAGTGACACGAAAGCTTCTGCAATCTATGAAACCAAACAGTTACTGAAAGCTTCTAGTTTTACAAAACCTCCTTTCGTAAATCCCAAATAACCTCTACTTTCATAAAATCCAACAAATCCATTACTTTCGTAAATTCTTAGCTACGGAAACTAGTAAAACTCTATCAATCTGATTTTTAAGCATTCTAAAGTGACAATCTCTATGTTATCTTTTGCAAATTGATAAAATTCTATGTTACGAAAGTTATTTTAAGTGTTACGAAAGCTAAGAAATCATTTACGTATGACAGTTACGAAACTAAGACTACAATACGAAAGCCCAAAATTATAACACGAAAGCTGTTTTCCTGCCTAAAACAGTTACTGAAACCTATTTCTTGCTTAAGAAAGCTATCAAATCTATATTTTTCGATCAAATTCAATCTAAAACACATATTTTTCATAATCTAGATATTAAACCTATAATTTGATGATTACGAAAGCTATTATTTTGTATTTTAAGATCAAAAACTCATCAAATTATAAATCTAATCCTTACGAAACCTACTGTTCATCGATACGAAACCTTGTAGATCGAAATTTCTCATGATTAAGCTTGATTTGATTCACGAAACATACACTAGACCTCTCCTGGCGATAGATAGCACTTGTTATATGTCATGTTTGCATTGTGGTAATCATAAGAAAGCTTATAGAATAAAGGATATGAGCTAGAGAGTATTTTTCATCATTTCTAAATATTTATTTCAAAGGGAAAATAGAAATAGGAGGGAGAAGTGAATTACAAAAATGTAAAGACTTGTATAAATACCTTTCCTAGATGGGTATTTATACTTATTGTTAACCCTATTCTATTTTCCTAACTTTATTCAAACCTTGGTCAACTTTACTTAACTTTGACCAAGATAGACTTTATTACATTATAATTACTATTAAAACTATAAAACTAAACAAAACTATACAAAGACCAATCCATATAATAATAAACACATTTTTAGAACCTAACACTATCCTATTACAAGTCCCGCCCATACAAGACTTGTAATAAATATACATTCACCTGCACTCCCATGATTAAGAACACGTCTAAAAAATATAGTTTATAAAAGAAGATGTTGGGAATTATAGATTTGATGAGATAAAAGAAACAAGTAATGAAACAAAAGGATCAAAATCGTCATTAAAGAATTCTACAAGCTGGTGAAGAATTATGGAAGATTTGGTCAAAAGATATCAAAAGATGAAGATTTGGAAGATCTCCTTAAGAAGATAAAGATAACAGAAGATATTTCTTAATGTTTAAAAGATTTACTTGTTTATATCTTTATGTTAACTTCCTTTGTAAGTCATGATCTCTCTATATAAAGAGATCATAGGCACATAGTTTTATCATCCAGAAAAGTGTGTGTGTACACAAAGAAAAATGTAGACGTCTATAGTGGTGATGTAGCCTCAAGGTAATCAAGGTTTTCCTTGATCCCTGTTACTGTTAGAGATAGGTAACTGTATTATTCTGATCAAATAATATTAAGGCTTGGTGGAAACGTTTAATGATAAAACCTTGTTTGATAATATACTGTTCTTTATTATTCCGCTGCATATTTATATTATCTATAAAACATATCCTAGATGGGCTTAAACGATCTCCACAATTGGTATCAGAGCCAGGGGGCTCTTGATCTAGGATCACAAGGTTTGTTTTAGAGTCGTGTTCTTGATGAAAAAGAAGTAACGAATCTCTGTTTGGTGTATTGGTGATTTTGGTGATGTTAGGGTTTTTGCGACACTTTAAAGCGTCGTCTTTATACTTAAAAAAGAAGACTATGATTATTTTTGTTTGAAGTCGAGTTTGGTGAATATTAGGGTTTATTTACAAAACCCTAAATCTGGTTATGTTTTTGGCAAGACCTAATTCTGCAAGAACATGAAATATTTTATGTGTCTATTCAAGATCCAGGTTGCTCGGGATCAACAAGGTGTTCTTGTTGGCGATTTTATGAAGAAAAAGATAACGAGTTTCTGCTTTTGGTGTATGGTTAGATTCAGTGAATATTATGGTTAATTCGACAAAAAGCACTGGTGAGAAACTCGGTTACATGTTCAAGCAGGTTACATGATTACACAATAGCATCACTGATGATATTTTAGTCTCGACTAGCTTTGGTGAGTTGATCTTGGATCAATGATGAACCCTAGTCGAGATGGGCTTGACTTGTGGGTACTGGATTGAAGTGAGTGTAAAAGGACGTACAGAAACGTTTTGTTGTTGATTTGCTTGTGACAACAACACGCAGCAGGCTTATTGATTCATGAAGAACAAAACCCTAATCATTGATTAACTCTACTAGTGAATTAAAGAAAGGGTTTTGTACATCGTTGTTGCTTCTATTTTTTAATTCGAATGAGATGACATGGAAGTTTTATATGTGACGTGGTATACAAAGTTGAGTATGGTTTTTAGTCGTTAATGTATAACTCTACTCATATGATGACGAGTAAGGTTACTGGTTGACAAAGATGTGAAGACTGAAGCTACTGATTCTTTGATAATTTATAACGAGTAAGCATATTTGTTAATGCTGCTACATGGAGATGTTTGTGCTGCTAACTCTCTTACTTAGTGCTGCCAAGGTACCATTTATACTGCTAATAACGAGTTAGTACTGCCCTCATAACAATTAATGCTGCTATCATTCAAAATTTGAGCTGTCAAGTTTAAGGTTTATGCTGCTTGGTTGTGAAGACGTTGATACTTTGTGCTGCTATGAATATTAATACTGCTCGTTTATACTGCCAAGTAGTAAAAGACACATGGAATAACACACGTTTGGAATGTTGAAAGTGTGAAAAATAGTTTTATGTTAAAACTATTAGTGCTATCCGAGATATTATTACTACTGCTTACTTTATCAGATATCGGATAGTTCATGGTTTTGGTTATCGGATAACACACACAGGAAGAAAATTTTTGGATTTGGTTTATATGTTCTTAACAGACTTAAAGGCTCATATTTATTAGTTTAATTGGTTACGAAGATGATTAATTATTACCTATTTGAAGTTGAAGTGGAGTTTTTTAGATGCGTGTTCTTATCATATCTTAAAGTGGGTGTTACACTTTGAAGATAACTTGTTCGTGCTTAGAAACGATGTGACGAAGACTTGACATATCTAGCAAAGGTGTGTGATTTTTCTTATGGTGCTCAATGCTCATATTTGCTATCACTCAGTATGTGTCTCATGGAAGATAAGGATTTTTGTCAAGAGGTTGCGATCTACTTATATTTCACAGATTTATTTATAAGTTTGGAGTCACGTGGATAGTACAAGACATAAGATACAAGTTTGATAAATTCTACTTCTTCATCAAGTTTGTTATACTCAGTTTTCTTCATCAGTAATCATTACATAGAGCATACAGAATTGAAGATTCAAGAGATGGTTAACATATGGGTTTCAGGGGAAGCTTATTGTTAAAAGTGTTTAACCATTTACATTTGGCATTGAGGTGAAGGTTTTTACTACTGCTAGTCATTATTACTACTGCTAGTGTGAGTTTCTACTACTCAAGTTCATTTTTATTAGTGTGCTTAATGGTGGGTAATTTGAGGAAATAGAAGGATTAGATTAGAAGTGTGATATTGGTTTGTAGTGGTCAATATCAAAGTTGCTTATATTCATATGTCCCCTATTGAATTATGACAAAAAGGGGAAGAAGATGTTAACAGGTACAATTGACAACTTGTAGATCCTTGGTATGGCATGGTACAAAGGAAATCTACTTAAGGGGAAGTTTTGTTTCATTCAGAGAGATGATTACATCTCAACTTCAGGGGAAGCTTTGATTTTATTAAGGCTTTATGATGAAGTTCGTACAAGAACATGTTTGTTTTGTCATCATCAAATAGGGGAAGATTGTTGGGAATTATTGATTTGATGAGACAAAATAAATAAAAGAATGAAACAAGAAGGACTTAAATGCAAAGCTGGAATTCTTCAAAAGATGGAAGATTTTGAAGATTCTAAAAGATCTCCTTAAGAAGATAAAAGATATAGAAGATAAAGATAAAAGTTAGGAAGATATTATTTGTTTCCTAATTATATTTGTTCTTATCCTTTGTAAACCTAGATGATCTCTACTATATAAAGAGACATTAGGTCGTGTAGTTTAAGTGTGCACAGAAAATGTAGTCGATTAAAGGTGTGTGTGTGTGTCTATAGTGGTGATGTAGCCTCAAGGTAATCAAGGTTTTCCTTGATCCCTGTTACTGTTAGAGATAGGTAACTGTATTATTCTGATCAAATAATATTGAGGCTTGGTGGAAACGTTTAATGATAAAACCTTGTTTGATAATATACTGTTCTTTATTATTCCGCTGCATATTTATATTATCTGTAAAACATATCCTAGATGGGCTTAAACGATCTCCACAATTGGTATCAGAGCCAAAGTCATATGAATTTATCCTAATATAAGTCTCGCCCATACAAGACTTGTGTCGTATAAATTCACACACAATTCCACGATATAAATATATATCCAATAACAGAAAGTCTAAATGTTCAAAGCCACTTTGCCCAAGTAAAATGCACACGCATAAATATAGTGTCAATGCACAAATGAATGATTGGTCCTATATATAAATATTATGCAATTCTGAACAGTGGAAAGAGAGGTTGCCCGACCTCTAATAGCGCTATCCATAATATTTACACTCCTTAATCAGGTGAGGGGAATGGACATGATCCAACATACCTAACACTATATCTATGTACCTTACCCATTCATACAGAATACGCAAAGTCTCGTTTTAATAAATGTCACACATATTAGAAATATAATACGTGAAGTTTAACATTAACCAATTCTTACATATTATAAATATAATATGCGAAGTTCAACAATGTACAAATGATACGTATATCATAAGATAATACGTGAAGTCTTAATATGACAAATGACAGATTTAAAAATCAATTTATAGTATACAATATTCCCTAAAATAATGAGCGGAAAAACGGGGATCTTGCGGATACTCAAAAGCATTTATCAAGTTCAAAAATAGTTCATTATAGTTCAAAATGTCCAAAATAGTTCATATAGTCCAAAGAGTTCAAATTGTCCAAAAAGTTCATAAAGTCCAAAATAATTCATAAAACAGTAATAATCATGCATTTCACCCTAAAAACGTATAAAACATTTAAAAAGAGGGGCCGTGAACTTACCTTTAGCAAAGCGTTAAGAACGACAAAAATAAAGTGATGAAAACCCGAGAAAATAAGACGATGTAAGCCGAGGAAACCTTAGAAGCAACCTAAAAATAATGTGGCGTCTTAGGACTAATAATGCACGAAAGAATGTAAATAAGATTTTATATAGATTATGGCATTGTACTTTAGAGTTTGTAAATTTTATAAATTAATTAGGCCCAAAAACACTGTCAAAGTCTTACATATTGTAATCCCAATAATATGGCCTTGTTAAAAATTTCTGGTTTAGCCCACTTAATAAGCCTATATCTCCTAAGTTGCAAGTATTTATTATTTGATTTTTACGTTTTCGAAAAGGTAAATGTGTTTATTTATCCGATATGTGCTATCAAGTACCAAAGCTGCTAGTTTTCCAGATTACAATACTCTCAGGGAAATGGCTATATCTCCTAAACCGTAAGTCTGTTAGGGCTGTTTCAATTTTCTAATTTTAAGTCAAAGAGTCCTCTACAACTTTTTTTTACACCAACAACGGTTATTATACAACTTTTAAGAGTTATAACCAAATAAAATCTAGTGTGCAGTGTTTGACTACTTTTACCGTTTATTTTCTAATTAATTCTTCGAGTATTGTCATGATAAGTGTCACCTGGAAAATCAAAGCTAAAACATAGATCTACATGCCTATATTTTTCTATTATCCTTGAAGTCTATGAATTTTCACAGATTACACTAACAACCTACTGGTTACACACTGTCCCAAATCAAATGTGTTAAAACCATCATTTTACCAAGTTTATTGTCCCAAATTATTTAAGTACAATGCTAAATCATTACAAATAATTACATAAATATGAAAAATACATATATATCTCAGGAATGAAATGAAGAACAATTATAAATTACAAGAGAAAATAAGAAATACAAATGGAACAAATCCTTACAAAAAGAAAATAAGAAGATTGTTACAACAAAAATCAACCAAATGAACCCTTAATACTCTTGCAAGAACTTCTACTAAACCATGAAGAATATAAACCATAAACCCTTGAATATGATGATTATTGATTTTGTTTGAAGTGATTTAACCCAAGAACACCAACTATCTTTGAAAGCCTTTAACCTTGAATAATTTCACTTGTAGATTTTTGGTGAAAATAGATTGGTGGTGGAGGAATAGGGATGGCCAAAAGGAGAGAAAAAGAGGGATTGGAGTTTTTGTTTGATGGATGAACTATGAGAGGAATAGGTGGTAAGGTGGAGATGTTGGTGAATACATGCAAAACAATGGAAACAAGTGTCCTATTATCATCATATACTTGACAACACATCCTAATATGTTTAGTTTATTAAACACCTCATGGACACATGTCCATGAGGATGTTTGGACGTGTAAATGCGTGAGGGAAGGGGAGAGTGGGTTTAATTTTTGTGTTATATTTTGATAAGGTGGGAATTGTTAGGGCTAATGGGTAAAAAGTTAGAGTATTGCAAGAGTTTAGACTCGAACACGAAGGGTGAACGTTTATGATAAAAATAAAAGTACAACATATAGGATACATATGTAAAATAATAAAAATACAAAGATCATGTAGACTAATATTTAGTCTAGAGTCGGGTTCACATTTAATGTACGTTTTACGACGATCACGGAATAACCTATCGGGTTACTCGTAAAAATTAATTTATGCCAAAATAAAAATATGTAGTAAATGTACGAGGTTAAATAATAACCTAAAAAAATAGGGATCGTTGGTCGAAGACACGCTCGTAATCGAGGTTATATAAAAAGAAAATCCAAGCTCAAAGTGACCCGACAAGCACAATAATTTAATACAAGTAAGTTTAGTCAAAGACGTTATAACAAATCTATTGCTTGTTAACCTGAACTTAACGGTTGTCACATCCTTCCCCTGTTAAAAAGAGTCCCTTCGTGGGATTCAGTTCGACTTAACCAATGATTGCGCTCGAAAATAGGTGTGGTTACTTGCGCTTGATCTCGTCCTCGTGCTCCCATGTGAACTCGATACCTCTTTGTGAATTCCATCAAACTTAAGCGATAGGAATTCAATTATGATTTTATCCTCTTGACCTTAAGTTCCATAATTTCCAATGACTCTTCTATTAATCGGAGCCTGTCAGTGATATGTAATTCCTCTAGCGGAATGACAAGCGTCTCGTCAATAAGCACTTTTCAAATTTGAGACGGGAACATATTGTGAACTCCACATAGCTCCTATGGTAGATCAAGTCGGTAAGCCACTGGACAAACTCTATTTAGTACCTTGAAAGGTCCAGTGTATTGAGGGTTCAACTTCCTTCGCTACCCAATACGTATCATGCCCTCTCGACGTTCTAGGTAACCTTGTCACAAGATCCATTGTAATCTTTTCCCATTTATAAATAGCTTCAATCTTCGTAGGGTCGGCATGAATTCCCTTTGTATTGACCACGTGACCAAGAAATTCTACTTCTTGAAGCAAAAACTCACACTTTGAGAATTTGGCGTACAATTTCTCGTCCTTGAGAAATTTCAAAATGGTATCTAAGTGTTGTTCATGTTACTCCTTACTTTGTGAGTAAATGGGAATATCATTAATGATCACTATCATGAACTTGTCCAAGTAGAGTCTACACACTCTACTTAGCAGGCCCATAAATACAGTCGGTACATTAGTCAACCCAAAAGGGACATGACTAGTAATTCGTAATGCCCATACCGCGTCCTGAACGCTGTCTTGGGGTGTATTCTTCCTTGACTCTTATCTTGTGATACCCTAACCATAGGTTAATCTTTAAAAATTAAGTTTCCCTTATAGTTAATCGAATAGGTCGTCTATTCGAGGAAGAGGGTATCAGTTCTTGATGATTAATTTGTTCAACTCCATGTAATTGATACATGTGTGTGATAGTAGTTTTAAACACATAATAAAATATATAATACAATACCAAAAGAGCAATTAAGAACTTTCCTAAAGTCTCCCTTAAGAAAAGCTCAATCTAAAAGATACATATAATATATAATACCTATATTTAACCGGGAAGAATGATCACCCAGGTCGTTTCCCCAACGACTTGTGAAATTGAAACCTTGCTTTAGCTTGGATTATGATTTGAATGAGAGAAAAGATATTTTTGAGTATTTATAACTACTAAATAAAAGCAACAATTAAAATGAACAATTAAAAACAATTAAGCACTTAAACTAATTAACGGGAGTAAATAAAACGCGACAAATAAGCAAATATACAAAAATTAACTCCTAAAAATGCAAACTAAATTTTTAAACCTAAGCAAATATACATTTTTTTTATTATTTTTGAATTTATTATGAATTAAAAACTATTTTAATCTAATTAAATCCTAAAAAATAGCAAATTAAGTCCTAAAATTTTAGAAAAATGATTTTTAAACTTAGAAAAGTCTAAAATAACATAAAAACTCAGAAAACTATTTTTAACTATTTTTAAATTAAAATCCTATTTTTAAAATTAAAAATAAAAGCTCAAAAATGAAAATAAAAATCTAAAAGAGTTGAAAATGATTTTTCTTAATGTAAAACTAAAAGTACTTTTTATAAAACTAAAAATTATTTTTTTTGTAATTTTCTGAAACTTTTTTCTATTTTTTTAAGATTTTTTGAAAATAAAAACTTTAGAAAAATGATTAAAAATAATATACTTTATGAAAAATTACCAAAAAATCAGGAAAAGTCTAACTAGAAACAAGGAATCCAGGAAAAATAAGACTACTGAAAAAGCAACTAAAATAAGCCCTAAATTAAGCAGAATAAGCCACGGCTTATTTAGAAAAAGGAAAATAGAAAGATGTATAATAATAAAAGGAAAGGACAAGGGACAAGTTGTCCCACCCAGCAGAGATGGTAAGGCATTTGGTATCTATCCTAGGGGTCTCAGGTTCGAAGCTGGCAAACCCCCTTTTTGCCAATTTTTTATTTTTTACTTTTTACAAAAACTAAAGATTGAAACTTAAAGAAAACCTATTTTGAGCACTTTTTGTAAAAACAACATAAACTAAAACTCACTAATAAGCTCTAAAACAGCTTATGAAAAAGCTGTTACAGAAAGAGGGGTTTGAGTTTGCTTTTGCTTGATTTCACTTAAAGCTATGCACACTATTCAATTTAAGCTAAAATTCAAAAATGAAAGAAGTTCTGGATAGCTTATTATGTATATAAGCTAATCCTAACAAGCTTACTTAACTAAAAACACTTAATGTAAACTAAAATTGATGATCAAAGGCCTAAACTTAAGAACAAGCATAAAGAGCTCAAAATCAGCTTAAGCTCAAAAGCTCAATAAGCCAATTCAGAAGCTAAGCTTTTGAAGATAAACTCACTAATTAATCCTAATGAAACTCTACTATTCACTTTTTCAAATAAGCAACTAAATTAAGCCCTACTGAAATAGTTAACTATACTACTTATTTTTGGCTTTTTGGCTTTTTTATGACTTTTAAAATTAAATTTAACCTAAGAGATAAGCTAGAAATTGAAATACTGGTTTTAATCTATATTAAACTACTTGAAAACTATAAGCTAGAAGAAAATAAGCCCTAAGATCCTAGAAATACTAGCCTAAATGAAGCCAATAAATCAGCAGTAGTAACTATGGTTACTACTGCTGATATGGTATGCAAATGGGTCAAAGAGCACTTGCAGGCAACCAAATTGGTTTAACCTGCACTTAACACTCTTATGGAGTGTGAATAAACACAATCTAAGCAATAACCAAGCCTTGAATGGCTTGGTTCAAGTTTTCACAAACAAAGACTAGGGGAAAAAGGTCCCCTGGTGCTGAGACTTAAGATTAAGCCTCAAAATGCTTAAAAACTTAAACTAATCCTTCTAAGCTCTTAAAAAACTATTCTAACATTAAGATCAAGCTTACCTAAGAAAAACTCCTAGTCATTTTGACTTTTTATGGTCAAACAAGCTAAATCCAAACACTCCTTTAACTACTTGACAGATATGAATTAAGCTTGTGATTGAAAATCTAATTAACAAAACCTCAATACCATATAACTAATAGCTTAATACAAGCTTAACAAACAGAATTCCATAATTACTTAAGGCTAGAATCTAAGATCTACTTATGCTAATTATATTTTTGGATTTTTTTATGATTTTAAGACAGAAATGAAACTACTATGATCTATAACAATTAAGCTAAAAACAGATGATGAATAAGCACTAAGTAACAATATAAAACTCAAATTAGCAGCTAGAAAACAGATAAGCACTTTTAATAAGCAAATAAGCATATCTAAGCTAATTAAGCAATTATTAAGCTATTAAACTAGAATTTAAAGACAAAATGAAATAAAAGGAAACTTACAGGATGCTTCAGCTTAACAGAAGCTTAAAGGCTCTTAGAGCTTATCTACTAGCTCTAGCTTATCCATATGGATAAGCTAGTAAAAGTCCTTGGGATTCCTTCCATGTTTGAATCCCCTTCCATAAGTCCAAAATCTATAAGCTAAGGTAATTAAGCTGGTTTTAAACTTTAAGTAAATTATAGACTGAATTAAGCTCTATTATAAGCTTATAGACTTATAAGAGCTTTTGAGTAGCTTATGAGATAGTAGCTTAATATTTGAAGAAAAATGAGAGCTTATGAGTGAAGTTAAAACAAAGTTAAACTGAATTTCATTAATGAAAACTTGATTACAATGCTTAAAAGGAAATTACAAAAGCTGAAAGGGAATTACATAAGCTAAAAATGAAAATTAAGCTAAAACTAAAAGCTACTAACTAAAAACTACCTCCCGTGTGTGTGAGAGGTGAGGGCTTTTTATAGCCTCTCAATGAACCTTCTAGGCCTTGCCTTGCTGCCCAAGCCCCTTCTAATCATAGCCATCCATTTTCCCAATCATTGGAGATTAATATTTGGCCGTTAGATCACTAATGAGCTCACACGGATTGCCAGCGTGGCAATCCGTGATTGAGACACATTGTGTTACTTCTGTGAGTTCTTTCAGTGTAAAATGACCCTTTCCCTTATGCTTTCAATCAACCACGTGTCATTCCTTGCTTTTCTTGACTAATAGGATGCCTTGAAGTGACGTTTTTGACCATGCCCTCTTGTTGGAAATCCCTTGAATTGTCTAAATCACCCTTTAATTAAGAAAAGCCCTTTGATTTTGACTGTGTGGTAAAGTTAGGGAAGACGGTGAATAGTGAAACAGGTTTTCGCGCCATTCTTTTTTTTATAACTAAAAGGGGTAAACGGGGGTGTGAGTTTTAGGAATGTGGCAAAATCAGTCCCTTTCTTTGTGTTATGAAAGTCTTAGTGTAAAAAGACTTTAGGTTTAGGCAGGAATGGTCCCTAGGGTTTAGTAAAAAGGGTTATGGGCTTTAGGGTTTTGGGCCTTGGATCCGGGTAAGGGTAAAAAGGGTTTAAGGCCCATTTTATCATAGGGACCAATTGTGTAACATTGGAAACTTGAGGGACTGATTTGGAATATTTTGGGGTTTTGTCTTTTAGCGTTGACTTTGACTGAGGGTTGACTTTTGACTTTGGCTTTCGGCTCTTGCACACTCTTCCGTTCTTGTATCCGTGTTTGCCCGTTTTTGGCGGTTTTCTTGTGATTTTTGTCTTATCCGTACCTGCACACACAAAACACAAAAACAAGTATATTTTTGCCATTTTAAGTATGTTTTTAGTCATTTAGGGTCATTTTTGGTGTTAACGGATATGTGTATTTTACACTTATCACTCGCCTCTTCCTTTCTCGTGTTTCATGTTTTGTGGTTTATGTCCAGGATTGCCTGGATTTTGAAAACTCTCGTGCTCGTGGTTTTGTCCATCATCCACTCGATCTTCAATCCTTTGCATGCTTATATATGGGAATCCGATATCCTAGATCTTATT
>BQNB010104697.1:1965-19452 GCA_026074375.1 Tanacetum coccineum | reverse complement strand
TTAAGCATTTATTTATTCATACCTTTAAGTGATTAATTTTCGAAATAAAAATTTATGACTAATTACTTATTTACGTTTAATTTTACATAGAGCGTTTTTACTTTTTATGATTATCAAAACTTAGAGAAATCGAGAAATATCAATAACGTTTTTAGGCATTATATCTATCAACATAGATATATAAATTGCAGATATGGAGAGCGATCTCAACATCTAGCTAGCGAGATATTTTGCATTCCTGGATCTAGTTGAATGATGGGTCGCATACTTAAGCACATAAACAAGTATGAATTGATAAAAATAATTAACAACCAACGATAAATTAAGCAGTCGATATAAACAAACCAGTCATTTAAATCTTCATAAACCTGGCTAATACCCAAGGGTATTAGCCCTTAACCATTGTAATTAATACAAGAATAATCAATCAACCAAGGTAAACTAACCGAGTTAAACGAATGATACCAAAAATTGAACAATTTTAAGAGTATAGGTGATTACAAGGTGTTTCCTATGGAATTAGTAGCATTACTTGACCTCTTATGCTCTTCTTGTCTTTTGAAAATCGAATTTTGTGGTTAGGGTATCGAAAATATGATCAAGCACACTTAAAACTCATTTTTAGGTTTTCTATTTATAGTGTCTGGAATTTCTTTGATCGTATTGGTTGAAGACGATACGGCGTATTAAGGGTTTCTTGGAGTAGGGACCATGTTCAATATCTTCCAAAATATTTAATTACTATATCTTGTATACGGTGTTTGATATCTCCTGGATACGGAGTTATAAGCTCACTAAACCCTATAAGATCTCCTCAACATTCGAAGAACCTGAAGACAAGAGTCTGAAGAATAAGCGAGATAAATTTGAATGGATTAGATCAAGTACTTATCTACCTGAAGTTAAACTATCCTGAATAGGGTATAAAAACAAGGTTAGTGTCATCACTGACCTTAGAAAGTGTGTTGTCCCCTTGCCAAGATTGGAATGTGTAATAGAGACAAGTATACGAATGTACTTGTCCAATCAACTTAAGGACACACACTTATCACCCATATGGGTCTGACCCTACCTTAGCATTATATAAAGAGAGTCTTGTAAAGGAGTAGGGTTCACGTTTGTGCACTAAATGTTTCATCATTCACAAATACCTACTCCTCTAAATTAACTAAGTCCCTGAACACAGTTGGTTAGCATAGTTGTCAGCTTTGGTTTATGTTAAGTTGTTAGTGAGGAGATCACTCATACAGGCATTGTCATTCAATCCCTATTGTTGTTCCACAAATAATAAGGTATAATTCTTAATAAGATTTATAAAGGATTAAATGTTGAAAAAGTGTTGTGTTCTTACTTATTGTCTTTACATTTAACAAAACCTTTTCAATACGTTACTTTCAAGTCATGGGTTAATTTATCTTAACTTTGTAGTTATTGGTTAACTAACTCAAAGGGAACAACAAGTGGCATCATAGCAGAAGGTTTATAAAACTTTTAAAACAAAAAAAATTGCCCAAAAAGTTTTTAAAACCTAGATCCTATTATGGCTGCTGAAAGTAATGTACCCCTAACTAGTCTATAATAAAGGAGGTAGTTATTCAGCTATTGCTCCTAGGCTAGAAGTTAGTAAATTTAACAAATGGAAAAAGCGAATGCTTTTGTAGTTAACTGGAATGGAACCCTATTACATTCAATGTATTAAGGATGGTCCTTTACAAACCAAGACCGCTGAAGGTGCTAACAAACCTGAGCACAATGGTCAAATGATGAGAGGAGGGTGGTCAATCAAGACTAACGCCTTAAAAGCATAATTATATCATGCTTATCTGATGATATAATAGAGTCAGTCATTAGCTATGCTACAGCTAAAGAAATATGGACTGACTTGGTTCATGACTTTGAGGGCCCCTCAAGTACCAAGGAAAACAGGATCATGGATCTAAAACTTAAGTATAATACCTTCAAAGCTAAACCCTCTAAGAGTCTCTCTTAAGCCTATACCCGATACAAGACCTTGCTCGATGAGCTTTCAAATGATGGTGTAACACTGTCTAAACACAAAATCAATGTGGGTTTTGTGTTCAGTCTTCCTGAGAATTGGCTTAGCTTCTCTCAGGGACTAAGAAATGCCAAACATACTTAGACCCTTGACCTTGCTGACATTTATAGGAGGTTTGTCTATGAAGATAACCTAATCTCAAGGAGATACCCTGAGTCCAAAAAGTCCCTGATAACTGCACCCTCAATTACTCTTATATCAACTGCTTTCTTTTGTAACAATGTTGTTTATGATTTTCAAGAAAATTATAATGATGAGCTTGATGAACGAACTAGTGAGGAATATCTAAGAGATTTAGATATTGAGTTTCATAAGAGAGCCCTTTTGGCTGGGTCAAAACATTTTATCAAAGAGAGAAACAATTTTTCTAGTCAAAAAGCAAATGAAAACACTGAGTGTTTTAAATGTGGTAAAAAGGCCATTTTGAAAGAGATTGTTTTTTTTAAAACATTAGAACCTTCTTATAAATCACCAGTGTCAAACTCTTCTTCAATGTGTAGTGGTTTTCAACCTAAGTTTACAACTAAACTTATTCAGTACTCACAACAAGTTCAGAGTAGTCAAAATGAACCAAAAATTCAAAAAGATTACAAGACTGAGTACAAGAAGGTGAAAGCTAAACTTGCACTTCTTGAGACTAGCCCTTCAACTACTTAGTCTCCAAAACCTTTTCAGTCTAAAAACAAAGGTCTGATAGCTAAAACTTTTATGTGGGATAAGGAAGAAGTGTTTGATGATGAGGAGATGACACGAGTCAAGGTATTGATAGCTCTTACTGGTGATGAGCTTGCTGTTAGAAAGAACCATGCTAGAAATGGTGAATAGATTGACATCAGCATGAGAAAGGTAAACATTCTTTTATCTATAGATGAAGATGCCAATTGGCAAAATTACCTTAAGTACATTAACATTGACCTTAAGTTTGTTGAAGAGTAAAGATTAAACATGTTATCAAAATATAACAAACTTGTTTTTGAATTAAATAAATGTAGAGATGATTTACTTGTTTTCAAACAAACAAAACTTGAGGCTGTTACATTTCAACTTTAAAACACTAAACTTATAAAACAAAATCATGCTCTTCAGGAACAACTTAAGGAAGAAAAATGTGTGAATGAAAAATGGTTAAACAGTTCAACTAAAGTAAGTCAATGCATAAATGAGAAAATTCTAAATTAAAAGAAGAAAATTCTTGAAATTGATCAGTTCACTGAAACCTCATCCAAAAATGATGTAAAAGAAAATCCATTCATACTTGCCTCCATGGATTATGATCATGAAATGATTACAAAATCCAAAGATTGAGTTGAAAGACATTATCCTGACAATAAACTACCAAATTTCAACACTAGAAGGATTTTGGTTCCTAAAAGTTAGGCTGTCAATGAATGTATAAAACTCACTAAGGCACCTACTGACCCTGAGTCTTCTAAAGAATCAAGATCAGAACCTTTGACACCCTTACCTCCACTGAAAGTTCTTTAGGAAGCAGCTCCAAGCTCTGAGGTCATGCCATTGACTTATCAAGATCATTATCCAAGGGAGAGACATGGGTTAGGTACCATGAAACATACAAAGCCTGATACATAAGAATCTTCATGTTAGAGTGTTTTAGGACATGTCACTGTTTGTACCACTGAACCAGTTATTACTTCAGTTCCTACTAAAGTCAAAAATAATGAACAAGAATCCAAAATAAATGAATTAACCAAACTTGTTCAAATACTGATAGATGAAAAGGTTAACTAGTCACTAAAGATTCAGGAATCTAAGCCTGTGATCCCACAATCTGAATCATCTAAGTCAGTTAACTAATCTAAAATGAGTCTGGAATCTAAACCTAATGTTAAGAACACTGACTCATCTAAATCAGTCAGACCAAAACCTCTTCAAAAAACAAAGCTAAAATGTGAACTTTGCTATTATATAAATCATTCCACTAATGATTGCTATATAATTCTCTATTGTATTGATGCGAAGGTCGTAAGGGACTTCTACAAGAAGTTTTACAATCCCCTAGGCAGTGTACCTAATCGTTGCAGTATAGTATAGGCAAGACTCGGGGGTTGTTATCATTCTCTAGGGGAATAGCACGAAGGCCGGATCGAATGTTCACTAAGGTCTAAGGGTTGAAGGAAGATTATTTTTGTATTTTTATATTTTATGAAAGCAAGTAAATTCTGGTTTTAGAGAGGTCTTAGTTTTAAGTTAATTAAACTAACAAACTAAACAACAATTATAAAACAAAGCGTATTCACTTGGGATGCACTACTTCTTGCTAGCTATCTAATTCTACCTATTGCTTTGTCACACTTGAGATGTAATGTGTAAGTATTTCCTAGGTCATGAACAGATTACACGAACCCGTCGTCTTTTTAATATTCCGTTAGGGCAACACACAAGTAAGGTAGTATGAAGACTATTACAAGGACCCTAAGAGTATATTAAATGCGTGTGAAATATCTTAAGAGGGATCAACCATATAAGGGGGTAAAGATAGTATGAAGACTGTTACCGATGGTATCCTTTCTACGCACTCGCGTTTCCCTAGATGTGTCAACAGCGATAGAAATAAAAGCTGGTTTTCTAAGGCCTAACGCGCACACTCATCAACAAGAAGCAATAGGAAATAAGAATTATAAACTATAATCAATTATACTCATTGAATCTATTACAAACAATAAGATATAATCAATCAATAACAAGTTTCATGCATACACAAATAAATACTAGATGAATTATCCAAGCATACTCAAATCATAATCAACAAAAGGAATTAAAGACATAAATTAAGATATAAGTGATAATCAAACCATTACAAGATGTTTATGGATTGAATTAGACCTTCTAAGTTGCTGGAAAAACACCTACCCAAACCCTATAATTAGACTTAGGGTTGGGGGATTGATAAAAACAAAGTTATGAGGCTATATTTATAGGCAAACCCTAAGTCGGTTTGTCAGGACGGTGTCACCAGAATCGCGACACAGTCGCTTGAAAGTCGTGACACCGTCGCTTGAAAGTCGCGACACCGTCTCCAGGCTCTGAGTTCATAATTTCTTCATGGAACTTGGTGTAGAGTCATAATCTTGTCCGTTTCTTCTCCAAATGAGCCCAAGTCACGTGTATTTCCTCCAAATGCCATCCAAGTGCTAAAAACCTGAAAACAAATTATTATGCGCATAATGTGGACATATTTGCATGATTTAGGGGGTTAAATGACCCTGAAATATTATATAAAATGACACCTCATCAAATACCCCTACACTTGGGATTTGCTTGCACTAGTACAAATCTTGGATTTCGTCACGCATGCTCTTTTTTGAACAGCCACACAGTTAGATATTTATGTGACTAAATGTACCAGGATAAAATAAACAGCCACACTTGAACTCATTATGTGTGACCATTTCGGAATTTCATTGTCACATATTTGAATATTTATGTGACTAGAGGTAACTGGTAATTTTTGTTGATTATTTAGTCACTTATAATTTGGGACGTGTGACATATACAAATAAGTTTGAAACATTAGTCACACTATATATATACATATGTGACAAATATATGTCACACAATTGAATAGTTGTGACAAATCCATATATGGTCACATGAAGTAATTGTGTATTGGCAAAATCCATATAGTCAAGTTTGTCAGACATTACTTAAAAGTGACTCTCTTCATATTTTTTATTATAGCTGAATAATAAAGCCACATATACAATTTGAAATGTTGTGACAACTGAAATGGAAGTAAGTTTGAAGCATTATTCACGATATACAATTTAAAAGTGAACAAATATATGTCCGACAGTTTGAACATTGGTTGACTCAAATGGTCATATATGGTCACACTAAACCATAGGACATAACATAGATTAAGTTTTAAACCATCAAATTCAAGATGTTTATATATGGGCATCATTGATGTGTTTGTGTGACTAAATTCCAAGATGTTTAATATGGTCCACATGAAATAATTGTTTATGGTGGCCTAAATCATAGAGTACAAGTTTTGTCACACATTAAACCTTTTTATACAAAAACCTCCATTTTAACTATTTTTTAACTAAAGAAAATTATTAACAGAGACCACCCAAATATATCGATTCCCGCTTTATCTTTTTAGTAATCCCGCTATACTTTTTTACTCAAAATCAAATTCCCCCGTCCCTCCACACTTTTCACAACCTTTCTATATCCTCGAATCCACCACAAATAGCGCTACCTATAACCATCGGAAATTCCTCTGTTTGCTCTCCCACGATATATCCACCATGTTACCCGCTATTACATCATATAAATTACCGAAAAGAAACCACCCATCTCAGAGTAATATTTTATTAGTTATAAAGTATTAATAACTTGTTATATAAAAATCTAAATGTATGTTGTGGGTGCAAGAACTTTTCTTTGTATCGAGGTATATTGAATCAAGTTTTTTAATATATGAACTTTTGGTGTCTGATTTTGACTTAGGACTGATTTAGACTTCATGTTCAACTGACCACAGTGTAAAGTTGTTTCTTTCTCTTTTATTATATAAATACTCCTTGAGTAATGTTTGGCTAGTAAAAAGGTAAAAATAATGGTATGCTATATTATGTGTCTGGTAGTTAGAGTGTGTTGGTGCGGAGCATTTAGGAGCGGATGAGCATTTTGTTTGTAATGCTCGTTTTAAGGAGCCCAAATAGCTTTATTTATTTTTTGGAGCATTTAGGAGCATTGAGCATTTAGGAGTACATCTATGTTACGTGACATTTTTATATAAAAAAACTGCCACCGGTTACATCTAACTGTTACTCTTAGCGCTACTTTTGCCAAACATACCCTTACCGTTTACGTTGTAGCTTTGTCAATAGTAGATGTTTGTTTTATATAAGCGTTTGATAACATATATTTGTATATGTATTTATATAGAGTATATGTTTGGTAAAGAGTTTTTAAGAGCGTTTAGCTTTTTACAACAGTTTTGCCAGACAAACCTATATTGTATAATGACCAGTAAAAAGCTAAATGCTTTTTAAAAGCCGTCATTGCAATACAAGCATTATCTTATAAATGCTCTTAAACACTCCAAAAAGCTCGTCGCCAGACACAATTAGAGCTTTATCTAATGCCATAGTGTAAAAATAATATAACAGGTTGTATACTGTCATTTTTGAGTTTGATTTTGAAATCTTATTCAAATATGTGGATTTAATGGTTTAAATTAATTTGAACACACACACCTAAATATATGATTTATGTCGGGAAGAGGAATTCACAAGTTGTAATTATAAGTAGTCTTAGCATCTTAGTTCGTAATTAGCAGTGATCTTATTTTTAAGCTTAGCATGGGAAAAGTGAAAAATCGGGGATGATGAAGTTATCTTTTAGACACTTAATTGTGCTTTTTGTTCTATGATCCTAAAAGTTACCAATGAGGTAATGAAAACAATACATTATGTCAACACAAATAAGTTGTAGTTAGGTAGTTAATTATCAAGAAAAATCATAAAAAGAGAAAAATCTTAGAAAATGGGAAGTCGGGTGTTTTATAACTTGTGATCTCTTATCTCTCTCAACAAAAATCTTTGCTACTTTTCAAAGGTTTAGTTTGGGGAAGTTTCGAGGTATTTGGTTATAAGGCATGTGATATTGTGTGAGGACACACAATCGTTTAGTTTGGGGAATTTTGATAAGTGTAGAATACACATATCCGTTTGTACTTAAAATAACCCAATTAAACCCAAAACAGTCCAAAAATATGCTTGTATTTGTGTTTTGTGTGTGCAGGAATGGATATACCAAAAATCACAAGAAAACGGTCAAAAACGAGCAAGCACGGACACGAGAATCAGAAGAGTACAAAAAGAAGCCAAAGAATCAAAACCGAAGCCAGAAAAGTCAAGCCTCAGTCAAATCATGGTCAACAAAAGTCAACAAGATCCACAATATTCCATTTTAACCCTCAAAGTTTCACAAAAATACAAAAATATCCCCTCACCTCTAATTGGGCCTTACCCGGATCCTTAGGCCCAAAACCTTAGCCCATTTCTTTTTATAACAACCACAAGGACCAAACTTGCAAATTCCCAAACCCTTTTATAAACGAGAAAAGAAGAAAAGAAAGACAAGGGTCAAATGTGCAAACTCCTCAAAGTATAACAGTTTTTAACAGTCAAAATTGGGCGCGAAACATCTTTTACTATTCACCCGTCTCCCCGGCAGCGGCACCAAAAACTTGATAGCAAGTTTTAACACACGTAAAATATATGTAAAATATTATACTTTAGAAGAGTAATTAAGAAAATTACCAAAGTTACCCATTGATAAAAATGCACTCTCAAAAATATATATAATATAATATATAATACGTATATTAAACCGGGCAAATATGATCACCAGGGTCGTTTCCCCAACGACTAGTGAAATTGAAACCTCGTTTAAGCTTGGATTCTGATTTGAATAAAGCAAAGTTATTTTTGATAATCTATATCTACTAAATAAAAAAAACAATAATTAAAAATTTAACAATTAAAGGCAATTTAAGCAATTCAAACAAATACGGAAAACAAATAAAACGCGACTAATAAGCAAATAAACTAAAATTAACTCCTAAAAATGTAAAAGAAAAAATTTCTTAACCTAAGTTAGGAAGAGAAGAAAAATTTAGAAAAAGAAATAATCACTATTTTTGGCTTTTTAGAGTAAGAGTTTTGATTTTTCTAAAATTTTTAAACTTAATTATAACTATAAATATAATAAAACTTAAAAGAAGTCCTAAAAATTTTATAAAATTACACTAAATTAAAGAAAATGTGCAGAACTTTCTAAATATTAAAAGCCTAGTAATTGTTTATCTTTTATAAAAAGTATAATTAAACTTATTAAACATAACCCTAATTATTAATTAAACTAAAATAAGATAGTATTAATAACTAACTTAGGGACTACTGTGTAAAAGGATCTTAGAGGCTAACGGTAAGCAAGCGGCTAAAGCATTTAACAGGCTAAGGATTAACTAAGGGACAGAAAAATTTACAAGAAGGTCCCGTGGAGGGCCACTCCCGTTTTTCACCCCTAGTCTAAATATAGCCCAAAAAATAAGGTGAAGTTGGAATACAGAGACTTAAATTCAAAACTCAAACAAAAGACCAAAGTGTAGAATAAGCTGGGAGATCAACTTTAAACAAAAGCATTATGGGCTGAAACTTTAAGATAAGTCCTAAAGAGCTTCTCAAAAGCTACCTCAGTAAGGAGGCACATTTGAGCTCCATTTAGTAACTTATAATGCATTGCACAAGTCTTGATATAAGTCAATCTTAAAAACCAAAGCTATTCTAGATTAGCTTATTAATGTGTTATGAACTGAAATGATTAAGGCTAACTAAAACAGGAAACACTAGAAGCTAACTAATTTGGGAATCAAGTAGGCAAACTCAAGAAAAACATTAGGAAACTTAAAACCAAATGAGCTAAAAATGCTTAGAATACCAAAATAGAAGTGAGCTTTTAAAAATTAATAACCTACCTCTAGATTGAATCCAAATCATAAAAACTTGTTACTCAACTTAAAATTTAGAATTAAAGGCTACTTTCTATTACTACTGTTTTTGGCTTTTTTGAAATTTTAATGACTTTTGACAGCAAATTAAGCTATGTAAATAAGCTAGACAATGAAATTTAAGTCCTAATCTATATTAAGCTATACCTAGTCTATAAAATACTAAAAGAAGAGCTATTAAACCCTAACTTTGCTGGCTTAATTTGGGGCTTAAGTATCAGCAGTACTAACTTTTGTTAGTACTGCTAGTGTAAAGTATCAGCAGTACTAACTTTTTGTTTAATACTGCTGGTGCAATTGGCAATACCACAAAGACAAAGAGTGCAGGCTAACCTAGTTACTACCACTACCTTAAACACACTCAAATTGTGTGTATAAACACTATGCAAGCAAAATCCAAGCCTTAAGGGCTTTGGATCAAAATTTCACAAGCAAGAAGAAAGGCACAAGGTACCCTGGTGCTGAGAAGGAAAAGTAAGCCATAACCTTTTGAAAATTAAAATCTAACTTTTGAAATCTGTTTTCCTATTGATTTTAAGTGATATTAAAACTGACTCAAGTGTTTTGCACAAATTATATTGACTTTTTATGGTCAAACTTGCTTATGCCAAACACCCCTTTACAGATATAGTAGCTTATGATTAAGCTAACAAAATGAAGGAAAAATTTTTAATTTTTAGAATTCAATTAATCGAGAACCTTAACCCAGATTTTTTAAACAGCTAATATTAATCTTAATAAGCATTACTCAACAACTAAATAAGCAACAAAATTAGTCTTAAGCTATTTTACCTACTTTTTTGGGTTTTTTAAGGTTTTATAGCAAGTGATTTATAAATCTATGATCTAAACTAAGAAAAGCAAAACCAGCTAAACTATTATTATTATTAAGCTAGATAAAACTCAAATAAGCACTAATAAGCCAATTAAATAAGCAAATAAGCATGTCTAAGTTTAGAAAGCAAGATTCAACTAATATTTAAAGCAAGAAATTAAAGGAAAACTTACAAGGCCTCTAGCTAAACAAGAGAAACCAAATTTGGCAGCTACAAGCTCCCTAGCTTATTAATAAGCTAGGGTAAAAGTCCATGGGATCTCATCCATAGCTAGATCCCCTTCCAAAAAGCTCATATTTCCACAAGTAAAGGTAAATTAATATTTAAGCTAATTTTAAGAAGAAAAGTATGATTAAAGAAGATTAAGCTCTATTATGAGCGTAAGACTCATTTCATTAGGAGCTGAATTTGGAGACTTATGAGGGCTTATTGAGCATAAAATTAAATATTTGAGAATTTAAATGAGAGCTTAAAAGTAAGATTTAAAGAGCTTTAAACTGAATTTTATTAATAAAAGTATACAGATACTTACTTAAAAAAGGAGATTACAAAACATTTAAGGAAAATTACATTTAAGAAAAAACATGAAATTAAGCTAGACTAAAAGCTACTAGAAACCTCGATAGTGTGTGTAAGGGGTGAGGCTTTATTTATAGTCTGCCTTGGATCCTTCTAGCCTCGTGCCTTGCTCTCCAATCCTTTTAATCCTGGCCAATCATTTCTTTAATCATTGAGCATCTATGTGGCGTTTGATCAAATTGTGCACTCAAGGATTGCTAAGCTGTCATTCCTTGATGTGACAGCTTGTGCTTTCTTTGTGAGTGTGTTTAGTGCAAAAACCCACACCCCTTTGTGCTTCTTCCATTGCTGACGTGGCCTTCGAGAGAGTGAGCTAGTAAGGAGCTTTTGATAAGACTGATTTGTCCTTGCCATTTTAGTGTAGACCTCTTGAATTGACTTAAGCACCCTCTAATTTTGATTTGCCCCTTGTTTTTTAAATGCTTGGTGAAACGGGGAGAACGTGGTGAATAGTAAAGTTGTTTCTTTTAGCGCCAATTTTGGACAGTTATAATGTTTTACTTTTGAGGAGTTTGCACATTTGAACCCTTTGTCTTTCTTCTTTGTCTTTCTCGTTTTATAAAAGGGTTTGGGAATTTGCAAGTTTGGTCCTTGTGGTTGTTATAAAAAGAAATGGGATAAGGATTTGGGCCTAAGGATCCGGGTAAGGCCCAATTAGAGGTGAGGGCAATTTTTGTATTTTTGGGAAACTTTGAGGGTTAAAATGGAATATTGTGGATCTTGTTGACTTTTGTTGACCATGATTTGACTGAGGCTTTGACATTTTCTGGACTGCGGTTTTGATTCGTTGGCTTCTGTTTGTACCTCTTTGAATTCTCGTGTCCGTGCTCGCTCGTTTTTGGACCGTTTGATTTGGTGATTTTGTATATCCGTTCCTGCACACACAAAAACACAAATATACAAGCATATTATTGCCTATTTTGGAATGTTTTGGGTTTAATTGGAGGATTTTTGTGCTAATACGGATATGTGTAATCTTAACTTACCAAAATTCCCCAAACTAATACGATGTGTGTCCTCACGCAATCATCACAGGCCTTATAACCAAATACCTCGAAACCGCCCAAACTTAATCTTTAAAAAGTAGCAAGATTTTTTGTTGAGAGAGTTAAGATGGATCACCAAGTTAATAAAATACACTTCCCGAATTCCATTTTCACAAAGTTGTTTCTCTTTTTTTGATTTTTCTTGATAATTAACTACCTATCGATACTTATTCTTGGGTTGGACATTATTATTATTTCATTTTCCTCATTGGTAACTTTAAGGTTCATAGAACAAAAGTCTCAATTAAGTGTCTAAAAAGATAACTTCATTTCCCTGATTTTCACTCTTCCCATGCTAAGTTAAAATAAGGATCACTGCTAATTACGAAATACTAAGTTGCTAGAGACTATTATAAATCTACAACTTGTGAATTCCTCTTCCCGACATAAATCTAAATTTAGGAGTGTATGTGTTCAAATTAATTTAAACCATTAAATCTACAAATTTAGATAGATGAAATCCGACCAAGCTTTACACATGGGCCTTTTGGGCTAATATGTTAATCACTTAGTAGAATCACAACTCAAAGCAAACACAAACTCTCCTCTAGCTATAGGACATCGTTGGTTCACTGGTCCCATGATATGTCGTTCTTCTCTAGCAATCCACCGTCATTCATCGGGTAAGTGCTAAGGCTTTTGACACCCCATCCGGAGAATACTAACCGAAACGTATGAACTTCCGATGAAACAACTTTGTAGACTTTTGCAAACCTTAGTTCAAAAGAATACCTTGGTTTTAGAGAATGAAACTTTTACTATTTAATTTCTAACTTGCAACATTATTATTTACTATTTACATTATTAGGCTAGGAATCGGTATCACTTTTCTTTTAACGACACATCGGCCACGCCTCCGACAAGAGCTCGCGTACTTATTCTGATACCAACCCTAAATATACATCCTCCATCCTTTCATTCGATGTCACATCGGGAGCGAACCGACAAATGCCCATGTACTTTATTGCGATGGAGTTTGTATATTACTTATTAACTCTTAGGATTTATAACTTGCATTCTTTTTATTCACTAACTACATCTTCATGGCGCCGTTGCCGGGGATTAGTGTCAAGATTCCTTCGTTTGTGTTTGTTGATTTGGTTTGAAGATCCTTTCGACATAGAAAGTTTCATTCTTGTTTTATAATTCAAAAATCCAAAAAAAAATTATAAAATATAAAAAATAAAAATATTTTCCTTTTCTTTTAGTATAAGTAAAAGATAAAAAAAAATCAAAAAAAATTATAATTTTTTTTTTCTTTTTAATTAAGAAATAAAAATCACCAATTGGTAATAAAAATCATAGATTTCCTTTTCTTTTAGTATAAGTAAAAGATAAAAATAATCAAAAAAAAATTATAAAAAAAATCTTTCTTTTTAATTAAGAAATAAAAATCATAGATTTATAAATCACTTGCTATAAAACCTTAAAAAACCCAAAGAATAGGTAAAATAGCTTAAGACTAATTTTGTTGCTTATTTAGTTGTTGAGTAATGCTTATTAAGATTAATATTAGCTGTTTAAAATCTGGGGTTAAGGTCTCATTAAGTTGATCTTCATTTTGTTAGTTTAATCATAAGCTACTATATCTGTAAAGGGGTGTTTGGCATAAGCAAGTTTGACCATAAAAAGTCAATATAATTTGTGCAAAACACTTGAGTCAGTTTTAATATCACTTAAAATCAATAGGAAAACAGATTTCAAAAGTTAGATTTTAATTTTCAAAAGGTTATGGCTTAATTTTTCTTCTCAGCACCAGGGTACCTTGTGCCTTTCTTTTTGCTTGTGAAATTTTGATCCAAAGCCCTTAAGGCTTGGATTTTGCNTATGAGAATCAAACTTGTTCCAGTAAAATGAATTGACGGTTTAATCAGAAAGATTGTAACTATCTGATTCACTCTTACCGTGTTGTCTGCTTTGAGACGCTCCGGTAACGAGAACGGCTAGTACAGCTGTGAAACCATGTCAAGAAGATTCATATGAATTCTATCTGATCACAGGCAATATTTATACTGATTAACAGGGAACCGTGGTTATTGCAACCGTATTAGACGAAGTGACAAAGACACTTTCGTCCATATCTGTTATTTATTACTAACCTTTTAAATGCAGATTCAAACGTCGGTGTTGCAACCATGTACCAGTGAAGTCGGATTCATTACCACATACTCATACTTGAGCTCTAAAAGTCAATCATTTAGCATCAAGAGTGTTGATCCTAAACTTCCTCAAAGATCTTCAAAGTTAAATCAAGAATCGTATTTTGTGTACAAGAATGCAATAAGTATGAGTATGTCGGTCAAGAGCACAAGTTAATCAAGAAAGTCAAATCAAGATGATTCAAGTCAAGGAGATGATGCAACATGAAAGATCTCAAGAACCCAAAGTCAAAAGATGAAGGCTCAAGATCAAGATCACATAAACGACACCGAAAGAATGTTTACGGTCGTCTAAAGCATGAATGAATACAACCATTACAAACAAGAAAAGACAAAGATAAGACCAAAGAAGGCAAAAGCTTAAACGTCATATATTCAACAGTGGGGAAGATAAAGTCAAATCAAGATAACCCCTATCAAAAACGTCAACGTTGGGGAGATCAAAGAAGACCTCAACTTTGGGGGAGATTGTTAGCCTTAATTTTATATAAGTCGAACAAGAATGTTATCGATCTTATTAGTCGTAATTAGTCTTGTTAAGTAATAGGCTAGTCAGGTTAAACGGGCTTGGATTGTAATCTAATATTGTCAGTGTTTCGGGCTCAAAGCCCAAGATATGCCAAGCCAGGCCTAAGTAACAAGCCCATATGCCACTTAGTGGGTTAAGGGTATAAATAGGACCCTATCTACACATGGAGAGGGGGTGTTGGTTGCATTTGATTTCATTTGTAACTCACCAAACTTGTCTCTAATCTAATCTTTCTCTCTTGTTTCTCGCTCTACTTTCTCTCTCTAATTTTCCATTTTTCCTTTATCTTTTTTCTAGCTTATTGCTTATTGGTATGGCTTATTGGTGTGATATGGGTTATGTTTTGGGATAACGCCGCTAGATTTAAACTTAATCTTATAACTCCATTTACTTCCAATGGCTTTCTTCCCTCAGGTAATTCTACAATTTCCCAAGTGCCATTTCTAAGTAAAGCATCCATCTCCTGATTCATAGCATCTGTCCAGTGGGGATATTTAGAAGCTTAAAAATAAGTTTTAGGCTCGCTGGTTTTATTAAGTTGAGTTACAAAACACAAATTTTCAGAATTAAGTTTTGAATAACTAACATATTTCTCAAGACCATATTTAACTTTTGATTCAAAAACAAAATCATTATAATTCCTTAGAAAAACACTTTGTCTTGAAGACTTTCTAACATTTTGAACATCATGAGAAGAGCTTAGATTTTTATCTAAGTTACCTTCAGAAAAAACATTTTCTTCAAGTGTGGCAACCTCCTCATTCTATGTGGCAACAAAATCATCACTGCTATCAACATCATTTCCAGAAGTAACTGGAAAATCAGCAGTGTTGTTATTGCTTCCAGACACAGAAGATCTGCTACTATCACTTTTATTTTTATTTAGATCATTAGCTACTCTCTCATCACCATTGGGTATCTCAGGATATTCAATATCAAAAAAGTTTATATGATTAACATCTTGAAAAACATTTGCAGAATCATTTTTTAACTTCAGAATCCTTAAAAGGAAAAATATTCTCAAAAAACTTAACATCTCTTGAAAAAATGAACTGATGCTTATCAAGACTATATAACCTATATCCTTTTTTAAAATTAGAATACCCTATCATAACACATTTCTCATATCTGCTACTAAAGTTATCATTATTGTTAACAATAGTAGCAAAATACAAGCAACTAAACATTCTTAAGTGAGAGAGAGAGTAGGACACTTCTTATATATCAATTCATAGAGAGACTTTCCATTTAGCACAGAAGAAGGGAGTCTGTTATTAAGATAAGTAGTAGTTAGAACACACTCAGTCTACATCTTCAAAGGTATTCCCCCCTGAAACATAAGGAATTTAGCAACATTTAAAAGATTGTTGTGGAGTATACACACAAGAAGTTTGATGAATAATTCCTTTATCAGAATACAACTTAGTTATAGTTTGATTAACAAGTACCATTATCACTTCTAAAAACTTTAATTTTTCTTTTAAACTGATATTTAATCAAATTATAGGAAACAATTATAAAGTGAGGAACCTCTTCTTTAGATTTAATCAAGTATACCCAAACTGCTCTAGTGTAATCATCCACAATAGTTAAAAAAACCTAAATTCCTCAAAACTAGTCACCTTATAAGGCCCCTATAAATCTAAATGAACAAGATCACCCAACCTCTTAGAAGTATGATCACTTAAAGGATAATGTTCTCTAATTTGTTTAATCCCTTTGACAAATTTCACAATAAACAACATTATCCTTTTTATCAATTTGAAGGGTATCTTTTAGAACATTTATAACAGGGTCTGTAGGATGACCAAGTCTGCAGTGACAATCATGCTGAGATAGAAAACATTGATATCTAAGGGTACTATTATTACTTTTAATACCCTTGTCATTATAGTAGTACAATCCTTCACACTGATCACCAATCTCCAGAACATTTTTCAGATTCAAATCCTGATTCAAGAAATAACATCTATTCTCATCAAAGGAAATAATAACCTTATTCTCTTTAACCAGTTTATGAACAGAAATCAAAGTGATACAATATTCAGGTATAACCATCACATCATACAAAGTTAAACCATTAGATAATCTAAGAATTTCAATATTAGAAATATAGGCCTCAGTCCCATTAGGATGGCCTAATTTAATTTTAAGATGGGAAATGTCAAGAACATTATCTAATTCTTTATCAGTGTAAGTCATATGCTGTTTTGCCCCTGAATCAACAATTTTGCCATCACTAACAAGTTTAGGTTTAAAATTATTATTAGAACAAAAAAAATTTCAAAATTTTTATGAAAAATTGAACTGTTATTAAAATAAGTACCTGCCATATTGGCCTGCATATTTTTTCCAACTTTATTGTTTTTGATGAGAGAGATAAGAGTAGCCATTTGTTCATCTGTAAATCCAAAAGATGAACTTTTCCCAACACAATTATTATTTGAAACACTTTGTTTCTTAAAATTTTGACCAGATTTTTTCTTTCCAAAATCAGCAGGGTATCTGATGATTTTAAAACATCTATCAATAGTGTGACCAGTAAAACCACAATTTTCACACACCAAACCAGAACCCTCCCCTTGCCTATTATTATTCAAACCAGAACCCCCACATAGTCTACTATTGTTCAAATTATTTGGTCTTGAAGGTCTAACACTAAAATTCTGATTACTTCTCTGATTAGGCACATTAGACACAAAGGCAGAAGCCTGGTTCCTTTGAGAGGAACCA
>BQNB010104696.1:0-20000 GCA_026074375.1 Tanacetum coccineum | reverse complement strand
AAATTAAAAATAAAAAAAAAAAAAAAAAAAAAAAAAAATAATATCTTAAAAAAAAAAAAAAAAAAAATAAGATTTAAAAAAAAAAAAAAAAATAAAAAAAATAAAAAAAAAAAAAAAAATCAAGTTAAGTATGATAAAAATAATAATAATAGTTGTGATAGTAAATAATACTAATAAAAATATATATATATATTAAGGAATAATTTAAATATATATATATATATATATTATATATATATATTAAAATATATATAATATAAAAAACTTTGCATTTATAAAAGTAATGTCACGCATGTCGGCCCGTGTGCGCGTATCTGATTATCTGCATCCAAAAAGAATGTTTCGAACTTTGTGGTGTGTTCGCCTGGATAAACACCTCACTGAACTATAACTCGTCCACTCTGGACCACCGCTGGGTTTTTAAAAGGAGCTTGTTGCATGCGCTAAATGCAACCGTGGTGCCTACGAAAGTGCGCTTTTGTATTTAATATTTTTTTGTAGTTGTGTCTATTTTGCAAATTAAATAAAACAGGTGAAGCTTGGATTGGTGGTTGGCAATTGTGCCTTTTGATACTTATTCATATATTGAATTATTAGAATACACATGCTTGGCGTTCCGTTTCGCGCCATATCCAAGAACTTAAGAACCCCGGGAAGTACCGTTTTCCCTTAATTTTCCCTATTTTCTATATTTATCAGTTCTTACATTGAAGTCGATGTTCAACTTAAGTGTGGAGGGGTAGCAAATAGGAAAAATTAATCATGTCCCTCCATGTTTACCCTGCAGAAAATTTTAAACTTTCAACTGATATTTTCTAGAAAATTAAAAAAATTAATGTATGCTTTCCTTTCAAAAAAATGCATACTCTTAGTAAGGCAAATCCACCTGAATTGACACTATAACTAGCACAAAAACAGTCCACTAAAAATTGTGAGAAATTTAGCCTTAAAGAATTCGGGTACCCATCTTTGATACCCAAGATAATTTTTGCCTTTAGCTTGTTCGAGTTAGGGTTGAATGCAGTCATATGTGTCTATTCCGTCGTTACGGATGTGTACGTATGGTCTTTTTTGCCTTTTCTGGAACATTGGTATTGGTATAAAGTTATATGAGTGGGCCGGTAATTTAATAGCTCCAGAACTTGTGCTTGATCATCATTTACTAGACCGCAGTGAAGTTAATTTATAGACAAAGTCGTATGATAAGAGGTGAAATAAATCACTATGTAATCATGTACTTGCAGTACTCGTTTTTAGTGTTGAGATCCCTAAAGTATCCCAAGAGCAAGAAAAATATGCTTGATGAAGAAGAAATTTTGTGCCAGCCTTAGTTATCGCAGTATCTGGAATGAAAAGAAATCTTACAAAAAAGAAAAAAGAGAAAAAAAGAGAAAAGAAAAAGTTCGAAGTATAAGGCAAAGTTCTGGCACATGGAATCAAGTATCTGCTACTCACCTCTATCGTTATCACGTTTTGCCTCTTTGAGATTTTTGTCTAGGTGCTCACGCCGCAACGGGCATGTTTATGTGTCTAGTACAAGCATATGGTAGCGACCTAGATTATGTCTGTGCAATTGAGTGACTACACAAATATAAAACCCTATCTGAGTGACTCGTGTGAATTCAAAAACAAACACTTTCCCTATGTAAGGTGCTCTGTTATATGTCTATGCCTGAAAAGTTATAAAACTGGTAAACACTTGTTAATGCTAAAATAATTTTTTCTCCACGTCACGATAAATGATCTTGTTTTCTCGCTTTAATTGCTTGAGGGCAAGCAATAGCTAAGTGTGGAGGGATTTGATAACGCCTAAATTATACATGTTTTCGGCGACGTTATTTATATATATTTGATCATTTCTCGTGAACTTTTGGTACTTAATCAAGTATATTTGCTATTATATATTCTAGGTACGTGTCGTGGAAGAATACGGAAGATTACACGAAGAATTGAAGCTTAGACGAAGAAATAACTAAAGTTCATGATCTCCCGACACCTATTCACTGTTTTGATCATAACTCGGTCATACGAACTCCGTTTTAGTTGGTTCAAGCGGCCATGCGAGCGGAATTCAATAATCTACAACCATATAAAAGGCCAAGTGATGAAATTTTCCCAAGTGCGCCCCACTTCCAAAAATGTATGGCGCACTTTTCATCGAATTTAAGAGAATTAAAGGCAATTAAATGCCAAGTGCATTAACACCCTATGTGTGGCGCACAAATAAGTTTGTGCGGCCACTTTGGCCCCCGAACAGCCTATAAATAGCCCTCTTGGCTCTCTCATTTCATATAATCTCACACACAAACCTCCAATTCGTTTGGAACCATTAGAATAGGTGTTTTTGGTGATCTTGGCTTGACAAACCAAGGATCCAAACACCCCTTCAAACCACCATCACCACCATCGACTACCACCACTCTCCACCATAAATTTCCAGATTTTAATCCATCCAAGGAAGTAGCATTGAAGTGTAATTTGAATCTATAAGCGATTGTGACAGAATTGTTCATAGTTTTCGGGTTTACTTTGAATATAATATAGTTTTCGTTTGGAAAACTTGTGAAATCATCAACATTTGCTCTTGAAGTTGGTATAAATCTTGTTTATCTTTTGAATATGATCTTTACTGAATTCATGATGGTGATAGCACCTTAAGGTTCGGGTCGATTGGATTCAATAGCTTGGGATTTATTATAGTTTTCGTTTTGAGAAACTACTTGTCGCATCATTTGCTCTTGGAGTTTGGTATAATCTTTATTTATCCTTTGAATATGATTATTATTGAATTGTTTGAGTTCATAATGTGTTTTATTACTTCTTTGATTATGGAGTAGTAATCTTGTGTTTGTTTAGGCATATTGTGATCTTTGATATGGAGCGTTTGGATATGTGTTTATTGAAATGGTAAAACATATTTTATACAAAGAATATATGCCAAAAGGGTTCTTTTATATATGTGTTTAATCATTCCACTTAATATATTGGTTATAATAACTTATAAAGGCCGAAAGGATTTGTTGTTATTAATCGATATAATCACTAGTTATATTTAAAGGCCGAAAGGATTTATAACTTGTGATAACTCTATTTTCTAAACTTATAAACACTATTCCGAACACATCATTGTCTTAGTGATCATTGCCTAAACAAACATGCCTTAATCATTTGCTTGAATCATCTCTTAATCGCTTTCCTTATAATATTTGATATATGCAAGACTTGGTTAATTTGATCCGTGACAATCTTATTAACCTTAGCACCTTAATTACAAACTGTGAAAACTTTAATTCCCGTGGAACGACCTGGACTTACCTAAAGCTATACTATACACGAACGGGTATACTTCCCGAGTGTTGTGTTTTTAGTAAAAATCGGTATTTCTAGTATTATAAATTTAAAACTTGTAAAAAACACACATCAGCACCGTTAGCCTTACCGCGGGAGGGATGTCCCGCGATTAGACTCCGGCGTGAGAGTAAGTATTGGTTATAAGTGGTATGTGTGTAAATGGGTTGCGAAAATCATACCGTTAGAAGTGTTTTGGTAACTCCTTTTATAGGCCGGTGTCACTGTCGGCTGCGTGGGTCATGAGAGGGGGTTCCTCCTATTATCCAGTGGATAATAGGGTAGTTGTCGTAAGTTCAACGTCGCTGGATACGTCATACTTTGTTGCGTAGTAGCGGGGTCAGAGTACTTCTCGTTTGTTATCCCTTTTCGGAGCGTTGACGTTCTCTCTTTGGTTTCCCATGCAGTCTTCTTTGCTTTATTTAGTTGAGCCACGGGTATCCCTTTTGTCGGGAAGTGATACATGACTGCGGATGGGTTGTGACTCTTGTCGTCATGGTTTGCTGCTGGTCGCGTGGTGTAGCCACGGAACAGTCTTATACGGATGCGGGGCCCTTTGTTATTTGCTTAATATGGGCTCTTCCGAGTGTTGGGCCTGAGCCCTTTGTTAGTTGCTTAATCTAGGCCTGCGGTCCGGGTGACTACTACACGTCATCAGTGTCTATGTAATTATCATTATAAATACTCATCAATAACATGCATAATACCTAAGGGGTTTAATCATTGAATGCTCAACTCTGACTGCGTTTTGTAGATGTCCACCTTTTGCATTAGTGTTGCCATCATTCTAGGCTCTCGATTATTCCGTGCTTTAAATAGTTTGAAAATTTAGACCAACTTCAAGTTCTAATTGTTAGATTGATGATTAAACCCCGTAGGTATTATGCATATTATTGATATAATGATAATTACATAGACACTATTAAACCCTAATGGACCCTAAGCTCACATGCGGGTTTGGGACGACTAATCTTTATCATCTAATAAGGTGTGTTTTTTGGCCCGAACAAAATTGAACCGAACCAAACTGAAACCGAAAACTATAAATATATAAAACTGAAAACCAAACCGAGTAAGGTCAGTTCGGTTTTAGTTAGACTAGTTCGGCTCGGTTTTTCAGTTTTGGTTGGACCGATTGGAAAGGTTATCGAAAACAATCTAACAGCAACGCTAATTAGCTAAACACCAGTCAAAATCTTGTAACGTCAAATCATAGAATGATTAACACCTATAGGGCCAAATTGGGTTGTATCTATTGAAACGGATCGATTTGAAGATGTTGCTAAAAAGGAAGCCGGTCACTGATATACATGTGCCCAACGTGGTACTCAAGTGCTCGCAACCATACAAGTTGTTCTCTTTTTTATTTTTACTAGAAAAGCTTTTACTATTTTATAACATAATAATGTATAAAATTCTAGAAAAAGAACAACAAAGTTCTGATAAGTTAATTTTTTTTTTTTTGGAACATGATAAGTTGATCCAACAGTTTTAAACCATCCTAACTAGTTTGACCTATAGCTTGACCAGCCTGCACATTTTCCCACCTACAAAAAACCCAACTAAACGACACATTACATCTAAACCGACTCTCCACTAAAAAGATACTACACAAAACGTCATAAAAATATTCAGCCATCAAAGAGAGAAACCACACCAAAACACTACTATTATAGATCTAAACTCAAATTAGTCACCACAACCCAAAACACACCCCTTCTAACAACCTTTATTCTTGATAAGGAATCCGAAATTACGATCCAAGAAACTCATTCATTCGAACTTATAGCACTTCCATGAAATCCACCTCCCCCACCAACGTAAATCTTACGTAAATTAGCTTTCGCAACAAGGCAATCATAAAATAATACTTGTGACGATTCCGTGACCGTCTACCCACAAACGGACAAAGAATAACTAATAATAAATACCTCTCCGGAGATATATAAAGACGGAGGCAAACAATCCATTCTTCACCTTCCACGCATGAATGTTACCTTGATTGCACCGCTTTTATCCATTCGAGTTTGAGTAACACTTCCGGAAAACCTGTTATCATCAAAAACCTATTCTAGCCTGAAAGCTACCGAGAACTCTACGCCGAACCTTCAAGCGTTCAATACCACCTATCAGCTTTGACGATAGTGTAAACCAAGAACAACACCTTCCACGTAAGTCGTCAAATCCGTCAACTGATCTGTTCCACTCCGCGTTCCTAGGAGCAAACGACGAAAACCAGTCCCCCAAGATCTCCTGTGACAGTTAGAAAGCCACCATCGACAGTCTTCTTCACTTACTTCCAGCGCATAAAACCTAGGATATCTTTGTTTCAAAATTATGTCTCCATGCCACAAATCTCCCAAAAATAATATCCCATCAATTGCCAAGCATTTCTGCATAAAATTATTTAAGTGTATACCTTTATCTTCAATGTTTGTCACCTCCTGGAGATGATTCGGCCAAATGGACTTGTAATCCAACCTTGAATTCCGCTACATTTTTTCGCTCATCTTCGCCATGAATAGCTTAATCAACCCTAGTCCGAACAAGTTCTTGTTGAGTTGTAAACCGCCAAACCTATTTACACATAAGAGCTCTATTAAGCACATATAAACTAAAACACCAAATGCCACCTTTCATCTTTAGAACACAAAACTTACAACCATTTCACCCATATCGATTTTTTACTATTTAAATCACCACTAAAAAACCGACTTCAAATTGATTCCATGCGTTGAAGGACTCTCATTAGCACCTTGAATATAGACATATGATAAATAGGCATGGATCATAGAACCGCTTTGAGAATGGTTAAACGACCACCTATCGATAATGTTTTCATCTTCCATTTTGAAAGACGATCTACCATTTTATCCACAATCTCATCCCAAAATTTAATCCGAGACATATTTCCCCCAACTTTCGAACCTAAATAAGCAAAAGGAGCCTTAAGAACACCACAACCAATTTTATTTACAGCTTGCACCACCCTATCTTCACTCACCACAACACCCAATAACTTACTTTTGCTTAAATTAATACTAAGACCTGAAGCACGATGAAAACATTTCAACACATATATAATCGTATCAATATTCTTAGTACACTGCTTACCATTGTGCCCCATTAACACCTGCATCGTCCCACATAGCAACGCTATGAGAAAATTGCATAACCGAATTAAGCACAATGCCATTAAACATGCCCGCATCCACAACTCTTTTAAAAGAAATGTGAAGACTCTCCATAACCAAAATAAAAATAAACGGAGAAAGAGGATCACCTTGTTTAAGGCCCTTAAAAAACTGAAATTCCTCCGTAGGGCTTCCATTCACTAAAACCGATCCCCAAAAAGATCGAAGACATTCTTGAATCCAACCACACCATTTTTCACCAAAACCAAATTTTCTTAAGACATCATCAAGGTAATCCCACAAATAGTTACATAAGCTCACTAAACCTTGTGGTTTACGCATACTCTTGGTATTACCTCATGTTGATTAGTAAGAAACAACGAAACTCATAAAGTTTAAAGTAAAACCAGGACACAGAGAATGATGTCAAGTTCACTGTGAAAATTAATCTTTCCAAACTTACTGATCGTTTAAGAACAGTTTTTCGTGTGGAAAATTTATTAACTTATCTTTACGCAGTCAGTTAATAGTAGTAAATATTACAATTTTGACTCACGGAGATTGATCGATTTAGATTTGTATTCCTCTCTTCAAGTAAAATTGCTTAGGTTAATTTTTTTCACAAACAAAAGGTACATAGTAAAGCCCCGGTACCAACCATACTCAACCCGACAAAACTCAATTTTCCCATACTAAATAAGTACCTATTTTCACTCGTATCGAGTTACCAAATATATACAACAGCAGGAAACTAACGTACAAAAGTGTTAAAGGCATACATTTTCTTGCATGCCCAGACTCATCATACATGTAGTCATGCGAGTCAAGTGGATTTCTCTGGCCAGATCCACTGACAAACCACAAAAACATTGCAAATTCTCAATAAAGACGGTTTCTTAAGCAAAAACATCTTTAAAAAGGAAAACCATAATATACAAACTCAAAACCTGTAAGAGAATCCATTTCATACACTTCTAACCTAGGGTAAACTTCACAAAATATACATATTATCACCAAACGAGCTTCCAAAAAAATCTGGAAACCTTTTCTGTATGTTCATGATCTGAGAATTATTAAATCAATTTTGAGGAAAAATGATGGACATATGAGCAGATCACCTCCAAACAGTCTCATTTGCATCTGTAAATATTGCATTGTGATGCTCTATTAAGCATTGTAAAACCTCTATGGCACTGAAGTCGATCGGCGTGCCATCATCCAAGGGGATGGCTGAAGATGCATCCATGTCTTCGTCCTCATCTGAATATCAAACAAAAAATACAAAAAACATTTCAAGATTAGAAGAATACTTTAGGCTCATTCATGAAATATATCCATATCAAGTGTCAGTTCTCTCTCGAATGAAATATATACATATTGGCGACTTTTTAGTAGGCAGAAATTGCTACTTTATGCCAAGTCGGGTAGGGACAGCCTACAAACATTTTTTGTCTTCTCGTTTTCTAAATTTTATAAGAACTTGTGTTAAAACAAAGTTGTCCAATAGTTTCACCCAATTTCATTGTATCTATTTTTTTTTTCAGTTTGACCCGTAGGACCTGCCACCTCTACTTAACAGACTTCCAAAATTCTTGATTGAAAACATTCAAACATAGCACATCCTAAATGAAAATTTCAAACTTGTTGGACCTTCCATTTATAAAATGTCTGTGTATATGATTTGTCCGCTTTTGAAAACTATCCTACTGAAAGAGTGTAATCAATGTTAAGTTTGCAGCCTCAAAAGTCAGACGTGAACTCCTTTTGATACAAACGCGCACTCACATATACAAATACCATGGCTAAAGAGTTTACACGAAGGAATATATGCACTCGAACACAAACCTGCAAGCATATCCCATTCATTATAGTTCTGTACAGGATCAACATTTGTGTTGGACTGAGGTTTTGATGGCTGGTTCCAGAACTGTCTATAAGTTTCTGGTCTTTGTCCCTTCTGCCACATAATGATAGGTGCCATTTCCATAGCAAGGCTACCAGCATCCATCTGCAGAAAGCAAGCAAGCAGCCACATAGGACGCCGAACTCATTAGGAATACTGAAACTGGTGTACGATATTATAAAGTATATAAGAGCATTGAGTCTACAGTTGCATAACGAAAATCAGGGTTTGAATATAATATGATGATATTGTTCAAACCCTCTTCTGGAAGAAAGAAGTGATCAGTATGCAATAAAAACAACAATTTTGCAATTAAGTTTAGTCAAGATTTAGTTGGGGAAGGCTAAAATGATATTATAACCCAAATAAGTAAAACTCAAGTATGAGTGGGCTGAAAGACGGCGCATGTATGAAAGGCGTGCATTCGTATTATACACGTGTATCTGTGTGTGGTGGGCGTGTGTGCGCTAGCTAGCATATAGAAGAAAGGGCATACAAGAATTTGTTATGAAGGATGCATAATCTACATGACACAAACATACACAAATTAATGGAATTAAAATAGTTCATTACGAAGATTGGGAGATCATAATGTAGTGAAGAGCTGCACAAGACCAAGCAACAGTAAATGATATGGAAAAGGTATTAAAAGAAAAGATACAGAATTACAAACCTGGATCCTATACTAGCATATTTAGCTAAAGTATGTGGGCCCAATTTCTAACTACCAATAATAACCACAAAATTTTCCTTCTGGTTAACAACTGATTTTTACTTCAGCAAAATGTTATAGGTGAATAGCGTATGAAGCATAGACCATGGAGATAGGGGTTTCCTATCAGCTTTTATACGATTACTGAATGATTCAATCTATAGGGAAGTTATAAAATACTAACGTTTCAAGAAAGCATGTACTTTAGAAAATGTATAATATTTTAGCATTAATAAAAATTGCAAACAATTTTTGGGGAATGTGGTATCTTTTATGAACTTGCCTACGCATTTTATGGTTCAAAAATCAGTAATAACCTGAACTGAAATTCCAGCGACAAATTCGGTGTTGTGATGTTTTTCGTTCGGCTGCTATTATTAGCTTTTTTGGGCAGTGATAGATTCAACCACTCTTTTGAAGCATATAGTGTTGTAGGTTCTCTAAAAATAGAATATGTGTTTTAAATCTTACAGTTCATCATAAAGTATAGTAGCATCTATTGTGGTGATGGGCATCTATCTAATAGAAAAAGACATGTTTCTTGTGAATTATCTAGTAGGTGTGCAAATGACAGCAACATATTTCTAGTACATAATTTAATGAAAAGAAAAAAAGTTTGTTGGTAAAATAATGAAAAACATAAAACTTTGACAACCCATGATTAAAGCATCTAACAAATCATCATATTTCTTGTGCATCAACAATGGAAAGACACATTCAGATCTTTCTAAACAAAATCTCATACTTATCAATCACAATAGCCACTCTAACTCTCCTAATCACCTTCATAATACAAACACCCCCACAAACATGCATCACAAACCCTAACTCTAACGACAAATCACACATAAAATCATCATGCAACGCATCTCAACGTCGTATGACAACTCTAGATCACAAAAACCATCGTCTTTGGTCCACTAACACGTGGCGCAAATCTGTACACTCATTTATCTCACTCTTCGCACATCTTCAAAGCCTAAAACGCATTTCAAATCACACACACACCTTAGTTGTCTCTGCTGGTGATGGGCAGGCCGTTATGGCGTTTAAGGAGCTTGGATTAGATAATGTCACTGGTGTTGAGTTGGTTGAATCGTTGCCGTTGGTTGTTAGAGCTGACCCACACAATTTGCCGTTTTTTGATGAGGTTTTTGGATTAGAATTTAGTAGTTTTTTGGATCAGGCGTTGTTTCCTGTTAAGTATGTTAGGGAGATCGAGAGGTGTGTAAAAGTTGATGGTGTGATTGTTGTGTGTGGATGAAGGTGTGATGGATGTTGTGGAGTTGTTTAGGAAATCAACGTTTTCATTAGCGGAAAATGTTACTTTGATGGGAACGAAAATGACGATGATTGTTATGGAAAGAGTTAAAGGTGTTTCTTGAAGTTTCGGAGGTGATAGTTATGTAAGTTAACATTATGTTATAATTTGTTAATACTTCAAAATATGTTACTGTATATAACTTGTCTACATTTAGCCTGTGGGTTGCACAATTATTCAAGTGAAAGAATGATGAATGGCGAAGCATGCATTTCTTAGAAATTAATGTGACCCCAGAACCCCAAAAAGTATAGATAAGAGAGAAAGAGAGAGTACCTTGTTGAGAAGTGATTTCTGACTAACACGAAGCAATAATGCAGTAACAAGTTCGAGTGTCATGTAATTGACGGTCGGAAGCTTCTTTAATATATTTCTCATCAGTGGTATGCTGGAACGGACACCTCGGATTTCATTATGTAGATCTAAAGTGATTAATGGCTGAGGAAGGCTAGCCAGATAACATTTGACAAGAGCAGCAACGTCGATTGGGTTCACGCCTTCAGGTAGTGGTGCATTCAAGTCTATAAGACAAGAAAGTAAGGGAATCAGTTAATCAAAACAAATGAAACTCTAAAGAAAATTGGATCGCAACTAGTACCTTGGTTGTATAATGATACCAGTTGCTGGATCGCCTTCTTATTTCCTTCAGACTTGAATAAATCAGGGGAGTTCAGTCCTGAACAAACGTCCGGAAGTCATTAACAGAAGATGTTACGGGAATTCAAATAGATTCTGATTTATTATATCTTAGGAGTGGCAAAATGGGAGTGTTGGGTAACGGGTCAAAAATGGCGGGTATGTTAAAAACGATCAAAATTATATTATTACAATAATATCATAATTTTTTTTCAAAAAAGCTTCTATGCATCTGAATACAATTCTAATGATTTCACTCCGTTTGACCTCCTCGATGCACTTGGTGTATCTACGTTCCGGTTAAATCTTTTAGCTTAACCCATTTGACCCGTGAAAGTAAACCATAACCTATATTGAGGCTAATAAAACATGTGTATATTCTCAACAGAGATCGTTTAAAAACTTTTCCTCCTCTAGTTTAGTTTCTTAAATTATAAACATTTTAACACCCTATACCAATCCATCTTTATATGAATGTCTAAAAAATGCCACCTCTAATCATACCTGATAGTACGAGAAAATCAGCACATTTGATCAAAAGGAAAGGTACAGGCTTGGTGGAGTCTTGGCGCTGCACTGTAACCTCTAATGGCACACCAAACACTGAAGCAAACAATTGGAGGCTTTAGCTACAAATAAAATGATTAAGTTGAAATGCGGATCACATTTTGTTTTCAGTTTTATGTGCCAGTAAAACAAAAGGATACTTACCATCAGTGCTTGCAACACCCTGCCAAATTAAAGGAAAAGTGAAGTCAATATAGGTTCGACTATTTAACTTGATAAAAAGGAATGACATGAGAAACAAATACCTTTTGCCACCGTTCAATATCAGTCAATAAAGTTTTGCTCTTCTGGGCAGTTTTCTTTGCCACCTGAAGAGAAGTTATCATCTCAGAGAGTCAGAGATGGCGGTGATCAGGTTAACCCATACATATATGACGCACTGTAACGCATATCGTAATGTATTCAAATGATTAAGGGACCACAGTCAGCATAGGAACTTTTAAGTAAAGGCGAACTCCAATGCTCCAATTATACAACCTATTGCCTAGTCTGCAACCATAAAACTGTTTACCGGAATCCTAAAATAAAGACTCAATTCTAATGAAATAGGCTTTTCTTGACACGATATCCATTTGGCTATTATTGGTACTGATATTTAAGAGCCATAAGCAAAGCTCCAACTTTTTTAGGTGTTCCCAATTGAAAGTGATTTTTACAGAGCATAAGTTTGAACAACTTTTTAAGTTGAGAACTTGCAATAATGGGGATGTGGAAAGCAAAATGTGAACTACAAAAATGATATGAAAGGTTTAACCTTTACAACTCCAAAAACGATTGCAGATAACAAGAAAAGGATCCATATAAATATTGGCATTGACACCGATATCATATACTGTATCTAACATGGCTTGCTTTATAAAAGCTTTAATTTTGTCATACCAGTGGCTCAGAGTACAAACAGCAGCGATAGCTTGACTTATAACTCATAATTGATGGTAAATATGTAGCTCAGTCTGGTAAGTTTAAAAATTTCTATGGGAGCAAACATATTTACTTGTTTCATCATATTGAGGACCATCAAAACAACCAAGACACTAGAAATTTGAAAGTTTAGTGGTTCAAACGTCTCAGTTTAGGTGGTGGGTTTGATAGTCGGGGCCCCAATTTTGGCACAACATTATAATTCACAATATCAAATATTTCCAATCACATATGAAATCATTCAAGTCCAAACCAATAATTCGCATTCAGTTTCAAGTCCGAACAATACATTTCATTTAAGTACTGCTTGTGTAATTAAGATTATGAACTTTCAATACGTCTTATATTTTATTCTACGAGTAGTGAAAAAACCTTTTCAGTGTTTTTTTTGCTATATATCTTCAGTAATTCAGTCCGGTCATGATCTTGCAAATCATTAATTTCAGAGCAGTTCAATTTAAGTTTCCAATTTCCGTGTTTGTTGGCCCTAGCTAATGGTCGACCGGAAACTTTCTATTTAGTTTTTTAGTTCAGTACGAGTAACAGCCAAAAGGTATCTCCTATAGCTTAATAATTCACATATACATATAGATAAACCAAATATTTTGACCAAGCAATTTATCCGGACTAGTAGTTACCTCTTCGACTTTAGTTTTCCCCACAACAACCTTCTCTTTTGTCTCGGACACACCCCTTCGCAGAAAGAAACTAGTAGTGGCGGCAGCAGGATTACATGGCGTTCTTGCATGCATGCCAGTGAGATGGTTGCTGAAAAAGCGACCATCGGCTTTTAACCACAGACCCTACCCTTCCCGCCACATCAGAAACATTGCCTTTTGCATCTTTAGCAACCTCACCAACAAACGATCCTGCAGACTGCCCTGCCTCTTTCAGCTTCGTCCCTGAATTATTCAATACAATTGTTCGCATAAACCCAAGGATAGCCAAGTAAAACAGCATCTAAGTCAACAAGTTAATGTCGTGGGAATTAAAATGTTAGTTACCTGAAGAGGAGAAAAACCACTGGCTTTCTCTTGACTAGAGGTGAAACGAACTGAAGCCTTAAGCTATTCAAAACCAATGAGGACACTTGTAATCGTGATTAGACCTATATTATCAAGTTACCTTTGTGACAAGTTATGTGCTCAACTGATCGAGCGTGTCAGAAGGTACAAGCAGCTTCAGATATCCAAAGGCTACATTGAACAATTGGAAATTTTGTAATTATTGAACAGTATGACTACACATAATGATGCTAGTTTGACTGTGCAGATTATCGTATAGAAAACTTTCACATACACATATATCATGTGGAAACATCAAATCTCGTTAAAGGTCAAATCGTAACGTTATAATAAAAAGCACACTAAGATGAAATAGTTAGAGTTAATGCATCATTTGCATAATATTTGATCTTGTTGTTTCATATTAGTACAAAGACATGGTACAGGAATCCATTACTATTATCATACACGTGGATGAGATTGATAGTTAATCGCAATCATTTCAACTGTACTAAAATGTAGTAGTTCAATTCAGAATATGTTTGGCAAGACTAGCGGTAGCTAGCTGTAATTGCTTGTTCTTGTAAATTGTTTCATAACCTGGGTTTTAAAAAGCATGAGGCGCTCCGTGGCGCTAAGGGTCAAAAAGCCAAAGCGCAAAGCCGCAGGCGAAAGCGCATAGCCTTACATAGGTGAGCGCATCTTAATTACGTACACATATTTTAATAAATTTAACGACATTTTATACACGGAGACCAGCCGAGTTCATGCCAAAAGTAATCAATTTATATCTAGGTTCAAAGTCATATATGTTTTTTTAGCTAACTAGTCTAAATTGGCTATCAATTTAACTTACTTATAATAGTAATAAGTCCATCTAAAGAAGCATAATATACATAGAGGCGCCAAAAAGCGTCCAAGACGTGCCTCGGCTGAGGCGGCCTTGAAGCATGTGCCTCACTGCCTTTGGTAATTGCCTCGCCTTGGGGTGTTCGATGCGATCAGGCTACTGCCTCACCTCGCCTTGCGCCTGAGGCGCTGCGAGGCGTGCTTTTTTAAACACAGTAATCGTAAGTTTGTAGCATAGGTGACTAGTTGTAGCAAAGCAAACAAGTATCATATTATAGAAGCTAAACGCTCCAAAAAGCCACAACCTCTTAAATTTTACCTAAAGTCAACAAAAACATAATGTAAAACTTTTTTTTTTTTTTGAAAACGAAATCACATTTTCAACACAGTTTTTTTCACCAACTCAATAAATACTATTCAAATCTATAATATAAGCAAAACTAAAAAAATCAATAAAATTTCTTACCTAAAAAATAATATAAATAATATAACTATATAGAAACAAGCAAACAAACAAAAATCATCATAAAATTATAGTTTTACCTTTGGATTAGCGGTTAATTCATAATCGATATTTATGAAAGGGAGAAATCTGAAAAACAAAATAACAGCTAAAGATAAAAAAATAAGTTGTTTTTTTTATAAAAAGAATGGAGATGATGAATCGATTTATTTTTATGTTTGGAAAGTGACAGTACATGAATATTACAGCGATTGACTAACTACATCTAGTAGACGACTAATCAGTCATGATTAACTAGACCAAGTAGGGATGGTTGCTGATGTAGGTTTTGTCTTCTTGAGGCAAGATGTTATCGAATTGTGGCATTTTGTTTTTTCTGGATTGTTTCCTTATTTTTGGTAAAAAAAACAAAAAAATATTAGATTTAAGTTTCATTAGATAACAATACGTAGCTTGATATCGGGGAGACTCATCCACACCTCAATCTCATATCATACCGACCAAGAGATTAAATCCTCAATTTACACTCAAGGGTATCTGGATCATTTTCAAGCCCCTATATAAATATATTTTTCTTAAACAAATAACTACATTATCAACGCACTCACAAAGCGTGTTATTTTCCTCTCTACCAACAACAATCAATCTCAGGACAATTTCATTAGTTCTAATCCTAACATCTAATCATCATGAGCATCAATATGAGCATCACGAACATCTAATCGATCGATTATCTCCTTCTTCAGTTGTTAACATCAGGTTAGATTCATCATATCTGTTCTTATTTTAGCTTATTTAAATGTGAATAAGCATATTAATTTATCATCATCCGAATTTATAAGCTTTTTATTCAGCTTATTTTGATCGAATATCTTAATTATTTGTTTTATGATAGAGCTAATTTAATTAAAGTCTTGTATGTGAATAAGTTTTAATGTATAATCATCATTTGAATTTGTTGTTGAATTATAAGCTAGATTATTACTTATTTGATGAATTAACAAGCTATCTTATTAGCTTATTTATGTTGCAGTGTTAATAAGCTTTATGATTACTATTTTTATGTTCTAATTAGCTTTATTAATTAATTTTTGTATGATATAAAATGAAATTAAGTGTATTTATCTTATCAGTTGGTAATAATCAGTTTTAAGTAGCTTTTGGTTAACGTGTTTGATATATCATATACGATACTTTTCATATGTATATCATATATGATATTGCTTTGTCATATGTATATATGGCATTGATTAGCAATATGATATTCATTTTTTTTCCAAAAAACAAGTTATTTTATTCTTTAATATTCATTTATATTTTCAGAATGAAAACATAATCTTGTTCATTATGTGGAAGTTTTGATCACAACAAGAAAAGGTGCCCTAAGAAGTTTGAAGATCAAGAACAAGTCGTGGTTCAATATTAAGTTGTTGCTCAAGAAGAAATTGTTGTTTAAAAAAGTACTCTTTTATGTTTTGAATTGTTATATTTAGATTGCAACTTGAACAAGTGTTTATTTTCTTTTTCACTTAATTTGTTGTTTTTGGATCTTACACATAATGTGATTCTATTATATACTGATTATACTAAAAATACTCGTATATGATTTTACATCAATTTCTTTTACATTTGAATTATTATATGTGATATTTGTATTTTACAATTTGGTAACAAACTATCATATGTGATTTCTTTCATAAATCACATGTGATTTAACATGATCATCACTGATTTATCACTATCATACTTGAATGTTAACACCATATAACATGTGTTACCAATTCTAATGCTATTTTTACGAGAGTTTATTAATGTGTGCATAAAATTAAAACAAAATAAACATAATATCAAAATAAAATCCGCAAGACATTGTACTTAGTTTTCAAATGGTTAACCAAATCGTCCCTATTAGAAAATAAATGGAGATCATATTTTTTTCGTGTGCGTCTTTGCAAACCCCACACTCTGTTCTTGACAATCTCTCCGTTGTAGATTTCCATATGCGTCATTAAGAAAACGCCACACTCCGTTGCATTGTCTTTTTGTAGCTCACTCTGGTCTGATGATTGTTGTTTTTTAATGTTCACTTCTCTGGCCTTGAAGATTGAATTCTTTAAAAAATCCTGATAAATACTTTCTCTACAACAAAAAAAAACAATATTTTATTTTTAGGCACATTATCATATATGATATATTATAGTGTTACAGAAGTAGACTTTCAAACAGATTATCATATATGATATTATACACACAAACTTTTAATTACTCACCAGGAGATCACAAACTGCTTGTATTTTATTTTCAAGCACATTATCATATATGATATATTATAAATGCTTAAAACCTAACTTATATCATGTATGATACATTACATAAGTTTTTACAGTTTGTTTAGGCAACTTATCATATATGATTTTTCACTAACATGTCATACTATATCTGTTTAAAAACGTATAATAAGCCTTCAGATACGCCTTAAGCTAGCCTACAAACCTTCAGCAGAAAGCTTATTCGTGCTTTTACTTGTTCATACACAAACTTCAAGTCTATTATGTTTTCTTCTCTAAAATCATAATATATAAAAAATTTCACAAATTCGTTCTAAATACTACCCCCTCCAGATCCCCAATTTATTTGTCCCTGTTTGACTTTTTGGGTCTTTATTTATCAACTTTGACCTTAAATAATTTTGTTTGTGTTATATAATACTTGATAAAAATTATACCAATAAAATATATGTTTAAAACTCAATCCATTTCATGATCTTTTGCAATTAAAACCTAAATAACACTAAACAAAAATATCTAAAGTCAAAGATGGATAAAAAAGACCCAAAAAGTCAAATCAAGGAGAAATAAATTGGGGACAAAGGGATTAGTAAATTGGGATGTTGCTGGTGTAGGGTTTTTGTCTCTGGAGGTGAGTGTATCGAATTGTGGCTTTTGTTTTTTCTGGATTTTTCTTGATTGTTGTTAAAAAAAACAAAAAACTACAGTATTATTTTGTTTATGAGATGAAGTTAAAAAATATCTTTTACCTAGTAAAGGAAAACGAAAAGTGAGGACTTTCGTATTTTAAAAAAAAATATTTCCTTATTAGGTATGCTTCACTATTATTTTTGAATATATGTTTAATTAACAAGATTAAATACTTTCAAAATTGGCATTAATTTGGTGGAGAAATCTGATAAGAAAAAAAAACATATAAAAATATATGTGTCAAATTTATAAAAACAAAACTTAAAAAAAAAGGAGGTAATTAATAAAACTTTAGTGGTTTAATTTTAAATAAATTATATAGAGTTAAGTGTAAATTTATAAATTTATAAATTTACAAATTTATTATAAATTAAAAAAAGAACAAATAACCCCTTTAAACTTTATATAACTTTATAAAACAGAAAATAAAATTTCATATAGTATATATATATTATATTATCTATATATATATATTATATATTTATATATATATTTATATATATATATATATAATGTACAAGCATCGTGCGTGCACGGGGATTTAAAATAGTTTATACGTAAATGAAGTTACAATACATTTATACAGATGGATCGACATCGTTAGAGATTTTGGTATAGTGGCGTCGAGCCATGACACAACCTATCTCACGGCGCCAAACACCTCACGACGCCAGCCATCACATCTCGCCTTGTGTCGTAGCCTTTCGCGCTGTATGTGCTAGCTCATGTCGTGGTAACGTTTTTCAAATTTTTTTGTATTAGGCTGTGTTTGACAACGAGCGTTTTGGAGCATTATTGAGCGTTTAGGAGTGACAAGCGGTAAACATTTGCTTGTTTGGCAACACCTTAACAAGCGTTTGAAACATTCCCAACTACTCCAGTGTTAAATGCTTCATGAAGAAGCGACACGCGACAAGCGGTAAGCGTTTGCTTGTTTTACGCAATATAATTATAGTTACAGCTACGTTACCAAACACGTTTTTAAACAGCTACTGCTTACTGTTTACTGCTTACTACTACTGCTTATGCTTACTGCTATGTGTCACCAAACATAGCCTTAGTGGGGTATATGTGGAACCATGGCATCACTTTTGTCTATGGCATCACTTTCATACGAGAGAAGAGGTGTTTTGTGTCATGTGAGAAACTGGTGTCATGAGAAAAAGTTGTGAGGTGGCACCCTTTTTGCCTATGGCACCACCCCACGGCTTGTTTGTTGAGGTGACTGTATCAGATACTTTTTTTAAGTTTCTTATTACTAAAAAACTAATAAGTACCTGAATGTGGCTAGAGATGGCACCCGTGGGTAATGGGTACGGGTATCTCAAACCCGTCACCCACCCACGTGGATTTTTTCTCACCCACCACCCACCCGTCACCCACTAGTGGGTATAACTTTTTACCCATGCCCATACCCGCGGGTACCCATCACCCATGGGTAAACCCGTGGGTCAGTGAAAATGCAACAAAATTACAAAATAATGATATAGAAACTAACTACGAAACTACGTTACAAGACACCATATAATATTTTCCAAATATCAAGTTTACAAAATACTTAAAAACACGTGTCAAACTAGCAAATTAAATGTCATTACACCAAATCACATGTCTCAACTGAAATGTATCATATATATATATATATATCTTTGAAGAGTTGGGTAATTATCAAATATATACCTACAACTTCACAAATATTTAAGTAGTATCATGAATTTTACTCCAACACAAATGAGTTACGGGTACACACAAGGTTATTTAGGCGGGTACACCCGTGGGTATTTTAGATGGGTACACCCATGATGGGTATACATTACCCGTCACCCACTGATGGGTACAATTTTTCACCCACGATCCACCCACGAGTGAAAATTGATGGGATTACCCACCTATTTACATGCGGGTACACGCGGGTTATGGGTTTTTTCTTACCCATTGCCATCCCTACGCGTTATTTGTGGGATCAACTTTTGGGCATTATATTCTTAGCAATTGTTTAGTAGAAAATGTTAAATTTATTTGTAATTAAAACTCACACGGAACAAAAAATTTATGTCAACATCATGGATATTACTTGCTAAAAAAACATCATGGATATTACCGTATTGTAGGCAGAGAATCTTTAAATTTAAAAATCAACATCAAACTCAACATTCATATCAAT
>BQNB010104695.1:0-23763 GCA_026074375.1 Tanacetum coccineum | reverse complement strand
AGGTGGTTGAGTAGTTTGAGTAGCACTTCCTTCTTCAGTATGATCATCAGTACCTTTACTTTGCTCATCAGTACTATCTTTTTGCCTGTCGGTACTAACTTTGGATCCGTCAGTACTAACTATTGTTTTGTTAGTACTAACTTTCTCCTTGTCAGTACTAACTTTTTGTTGAGCAGTACTAATTACATCTTCAGCATACTCATTCTCTTCATCTACTACATCTCTTGTCCTCCCCACATCTTGAGCATCCTCAGTCTCTATATAATCCAATGAATCTTCAGGAATCTCATCAAATAGTGGATCTTTATGGACTGTAGGTTCACCTTTGGCAGACTTCCTCCCCTGTTTGGATACATACTCCTTTTGCATCCAGTTTTTCTTTAAGGATCTCTTTCCTGCCAATCTTTGCTGTAAGGAGACACTCTTCATCCATGCTCTGTGGTGTGTGATGACAGGTTTGGCTTGCTTCTTGAGCTTCTTGATCTGTGCCTTCAATTTTTGAATTTCCTTGGCTTGATCTGAAACCTGTGTACACAAGGAGATACAAAGATCATAGACACTTTGGAGTGTCATGTCACCCTCATTCCCTGAAAGGGATTTATCACTGGATGAATGACCTCCAAGATTCCCACCAGAACTTTCTGGAATAGAATCATGAATGGTAGTAGAAGGTGAAGGTCTAGGGGATGGGTCAGTCTGTGGCTCAACAGGTACTTCACTAGTGTGAGTAGGAGATGGTTCAGTCTGTGGCACAAGAGGTACTTCACTAGTGTGAGTAGGAGAGGGTGTAGGTTGTGCTTCAGATGGTCTTTCTGAAGGGGCACCCTCATCCTCAGTTGGTTGTACCAACATAGAAGCAAATAAAGGGGTGACTTTCCCTGAGAAATGTTTACCCTTTTTAACCATGAAAGAAAAGACTTTACTTGTCAAAGCATTTACAGGAAAATGATCTAAAGGTACAGGTACATTGGCTAGCTGTTTATCTAAAAAGATTGAAATAAAACGTGGGTACATGACAAACTTCTTCTTTGCATCTAAATGTCTAAGCATACCATCAAAAATTAATTTAGAAAAATTATACTTCTGATTAGATGTTAAGCAAATGACTGCAGTGGCAATATTAGTGGGAATTTGATCCCAAGAGGTGCTTTTTGAACTAATACAATGATTCATTGTATGAAATAGAAACCTCCATTGGGGTGAAAACAAAGCTTTGTTAAATGTTAACATTGTTAAATCCCCCCATACCCCATAAGCTGTATAACATCAAATATAGCCTGATTAGGTAGTGAGTCTATCCCATTAGCATCATCAAAAAGAAGATCACTTCTTATTGATGCTTCAGAGATAGACACAGGCTTGCCAGCTACTTTGGCAGTAATGTGCCTAACATTGTTGATTATTTTGGACTTAGCAGACGTCCAAAACTGTTCAACAAATGTAGTAGAAACAACTGGATGATGAATGGAACTGCACGTAAGAAAATCAATGATCTCATGAAACTCGGCATTCCCATCAGTTTTCTCTATATATGCAACCATATTGTACTTAGGGCACGATTCAAGAACAACCATTGTATTCGAAAGAGTGATCGTCGTTAAGAGAGATATTAGGGCTTGTATAAACGAAAGTATTTGAGAGTGATTACGTAAGGTAACTGTGCAATTGAGATGGGTTTATATAGGTTTAGGAAACCTAATTTCAAGGAAAACGTTTCAATTTACACTTTGTACCCTTGGCGGTATTTTTCAACAACGTCTCTATAGCGGTACAAACTTTGCCCAGCGGTACTAACTTTGCACTGTCGGTACTAACTTTTGCCACCCAAAGAATGAACAATGTAGGTAACATCAGTGCTTCAGTACCATAAAAAACTCTTCTCAATAACTCTCTGAATCCCATCGAACCTCTTGAAATGCATCACCTATGGTTAACATGCTTTGTCATACTTAACACGGCATACAAACTATACAACACATCATATTGCCTCCCTTTAACCAATGCAGCTTATGGATTTATCATCCCAATAGAAACAACCAAGAACTGGAACCTGCTAACATCAAATGCCTTGGTTAGTAGATCAGCTACATTGTCATCAGTGTGGATTTTAAGCACCTGGATAAGTTTCTTCTCATAAGCATCGAAGTGATGCTAATGGCATATGCTTTGTTTTGGAGTGATATACTGGATTTTTGACAATGCATATTTGTAACTCTCATTATCAATGTAGATCTTTTATGTTCATGAGAGTTGAACCCATAGTCATAACATTTGATTTGAATCCACAAAATCTTGCCCATAGCAATTGTGCAGCAGTTAACCTATCTGCCTATGTAGTTAGAAAGTAGCCAATATGGTCTGCGTTTTGCATTGCAAGAAATAAGTCTTCCTGCCAAGAAAATTGAAACCCTCCAGTATAGTCTTATCTGTGTAGGATTCCAGATCAATGGGATACATCTGGATTTCCAAAGAACCCAGTTTGGGTTTGCACTGTAGATACCTAAAATTCTTTACAACACTAAATGAGAGGTCTTTGGATGTTGACCTTGGAAACCTGAAAACAAGCACAGACTACAAAACATAATATCAGGCTAGAGTAGTCAAATACATTAGAACCATTCATGGATCTTTAAGATGGACATACTAATCAACTGGCTTTCCTCATGCATTGTTTAAAGGCTTAGGGGTCTCAATTGTGTATAGCGTACTTAACATTACAAGTCAAACTTCTTCATGATTTCATGCAAACATATTTATCCTGACTAATAAAGATACCATCTGCTTTCTGTTTGACTTGTAATCCAAGAAAGAAGGTGAGCTCTCCCATAAAACTCATCTAAAATCTACCCTTTATTAATGCCTCAAATTCATCACACCAAGTTTTCTTTGTAGAACCAAATATGATATCATCCAACTATCTTGTATAATATGTTTTTCATGTTTGTCCTTCTTAATGAAAAGAGTCTTGTCAATAGTTCCTCTTCTGTATCCATGCTGCAACAAGAAAGTAGATAAAGTAGCATACCAGGCTCTAGGAGCTTGGTGTAAGCCATAGAGTGCTTTTACTACCTTGTAAACTTTCTGAGGATACTTAGGATCTATAAAACCGGGTGGTTGAGACACATAGACCTCTTCATCAATTTTTCCATAAAGGAAGGCACTTTTCACATCCATTTGATAGACTATAAATCCCATGTAAGAGGCAAAGGCTAAAAAGATTCTAATGCTTCAATCCTGGACCACAGGAGCAAAACACTCTCATAATCTATTCCCTTCCTATTGCATATGTCTGAGCACTAACCTTGCTTTATTTCTGACCACAACTCCTCTCTCATCCTTCTTATTTCTATAAACCCATTTTGTTCCAATTATCTTTTTCCCATAAGGCAAATCTACAAGAATCCAAACTTTCTGAATCTTGAACTACAGCAATTCTTCCTGCAATAGCATCAACCTAACTTTCATCTTCAAGTGCTTCAGAGATCTTCTTGGGTTCTTTTGAGACAATGAAACAGAAAATAACATTGCTGAATGTCTTATGATATTTCTCCTTTTGCTTTTGAACTTACTTTACTAAAGCATGGGCTCCAAAACTTTTAGTCACTTTACTTCTTGTTTGACTGTGATTGTGGATCTTCAAGGAATTAAAGTTGAAGGTTGAAAAGAATTATCTTGATTGTAGGAATAGGACTAACATTTACAACACTTTCTAAATTTGTGAAGTCAGCCACTGCACCCTCATCATCATAAGATGAATTTGTAAAAATACCATCAGTAGGATGTTGATAAATGTCTTCAAGTGCAGGTATTTCTAATCTTCTGGTCAGGATTGGGTAGATCACTATCAGTACTGGCTGGGTACGAAATGGTGTGCTAGCAGTATTAACTTGTTAGTATGCTAGGTTTACAGTCTGCTTGTAGAAGCAAATCTCAGTTTGTTGGAAAACTCCTTCCTGGTGAGTTAGTGCATCATTAGCATCTTTTCTTTGCTCTTCTAGTCTTTCAAGTTCATCTAAAAGAATTGATTCCTCCTTATCTACGGGCTTCCATTTTTCTTAAATCAGGAAGTTGTTGTGCTATCACCTGCATCTTTGCTATGGACACATCATGACGTAGGTTTAAGAAAGACCATATGGCAGTACAAGTAGTCTTGAGCAGAATTCCATCTTCTTTTTCAGATATCCCCTGCTATCAATAATGTCTTTTCGTACCTCATTTAAATAGCTTCTTGTAGACCTGCATGTTTGTTAGTTGTTCTCTGATCTTACAGGTTGATAATTCATGAATCAGTTACTAATCAAGATCAATAGCACAAGTTGGTCATGTCTCTGACATTTGGTTAATTTCTTAAAGGTGATATGCTGGTTTTCTTCAACTCTCTTGGTTATAAAATTGTATACCCTAAAGTCTTGCTTTATAGAGAGATTCCAACTAAATACCCTTTCATCTGATTTCAAATCAATACTTTGCCCTAGATGTCATTGGTATGTCAGATGGTTCACATGGCCACCAATTGGTCTTATGTTAGCTTATGATTGGTATGTTACCAGTTACAAGTTCTTACAGGTGTCTTGTTATGAGGCTTGGTCACTCTATCACCCTATTTTTAGAACATACAAGACTTAGTAGCTAACTACGTACAGCACAAAAAGTGTTTGGTAAAAAAGGAACTGATAGCATAGTCCTTAGCTGCCTCAATTAGGGTCCTGTTCTTTCTTTAGCAAACTTCATTTTGTTGTGGTGTTCTGGCATTATGTATTCCCTCTTGATCCTTTTTGACCCACAAGAATTAATTATAATCCATGTTCTTGAACTTCTATAACATTATCACAATCTAATAGTTTTAACTTTTTGATTTAAATGGTTCTCTATTTGTCTTTTAAAGTCCTTTAAGGATTCCAACTTGTTTCCATATCTTGTTCTTAAAAAGAACTCCCAACTTAAACCTGCTAATAAATCATCAGTGTTAAATCCGGCAATAAGATTATGGTTTTAGGACTCCTTACGATGTAGGTCCAAACAAATCATATGAAGAAGCTTCTGTAAAGGAGTGACTAATAGAGGCTCACTGATTGGCCTTATAGGAGGCCTTGTGTTGCTTTATTTCTGACAAAGCAACACAAGTGTGGTCATTTTGAAAATCTTTGAAGGTAATCCTATTACAAGGTTTCCTTTAAAGTTTGTTTAAGTTTTTAAGTTAACATGACCTAACCTCCTATGCCATTGTTAGATTCATCAATTGTGCTTTTACAATTATACAGGCTAAAACTCTGAAGGAAAAACAATGTTTCTAAATTGAAAATGGTACATATTGTTTTCGTCTTGGATTCTAAGTAATACTTGATTTTCATCAAGGTATATTATATTCAGGAGACAATAAACAAGACATTAGAGGTCAGTAAACAGAAACCTTGTTCTTTTTTTCACTCATTTGTAACATAGAAAAGAGATTAAAATGCTGGGTAGGAAGTTTTCTTTCACAAGCAACATCCTCAAAATCTAACCTTTGCTGTTTTTTTTTTCCTTTACTAGTTATGTAAACTTTACTTCCTCAAAGCAACAGGGCACCATTTTAAAAGTCTTAAATAATCAGCAATGGTTAGCCTTGTTTTAGCATGTGCCTGGACATCACTTTCAAACTAGCATTTGTTTCTGGTAAAGCTCTTATGTGGATAATACCTGCACATCAATTAAAAGAGATTAGTTTATCTTAGGGTCCAAGCCATGTTTAGGCTTGAGTCTTCCTAGTGGATCTTTGAAAGTGAAACAATTTCTAAGACTGGATCCACCATTATATTTGGAGACATTTTGCCAGAAGTGGTGTCTTTTTGGTCTCCAATTACAACCTGCTGAGGGCTTAACAGCAGTTTCCCTTTTCCCCAACAGCACTAACTGCATTCAGCTTAGCAAGTATTAACCTTTTGTATTGAAAAATTTGTTCTAAGTGCTGTTGTTTTATTAAAAGGCTTTAAAAATGGTGAATGAGTTTTATGAAAAACAGTTGTAGGTCTAACTTTATTACAATTGGCTTTAAGAGTATTAAATTCATGGCAGCACTAGTTTTGTATGCTGTATGTTATGTCTATTGCTAGCAGTACTAAACATTTTTAGTACCGCTAGCTCTAGCAGTATTAACTAGAATTTTGCCAGTTCTAGTTAGTACTGCTGTAGGAACAAATTGGTTTTGATGATTCACTCTTTGCACATTGTTTCAAATTGGTCTAATCTCCCTTTGACTAGATTTCTTCCTCATCCTATTGTTTAGCTCAGCTTGTTTAACCATCCTTTTTTCATGGAAGTCACAATCTCTGATAAGATGACTAAAACTTCCACATACAAAACATGCTTTTGTAGTAAACCCATATCCCATACCTTTCTTGTCAACTTTAGAATTTTTACTATGTGTGAATTGATTCTTAACAGTTTCCCTAGGAGTTTTTAATTGCTTATTAGTACTAGCAAAACTAGGTTGTTCCTATTCTTTTGTAGGTTTAGACACACAATAATCATCAGTATCTGACTCATACTCCTCAATGATAGGAGCATCAGACCAGACTTTTGGTTGACATACTACATTAGGTTCATTAACAACTGATTCAGACACTAATTCAAGTGTTTCTATACTAATGTTAGTTTCACAGGTATCAAATTCACTGGTTTGGGTTTTAAATTCACTAGGTTAAGACTGTTTTGGACCATATGTAAATTTTGAGTAATCTATTTCAATATCAGGTCTAGATGGCATGTAATTCCCTGTCATGGGTGGGGGTACAACATGCATTCCTCCTGCTGTAACAAACCTATCATACAAAGGTTGATTTTCTAACTCACTTTCCTTATTCATAAATACACTTTGTAAAACTTCATTTTCATAACTCAAAATGCCATCAAATCTGTGATCCCCATACCCAAGCCCAAATTTATCATTAGCACTCATTTGGGTATTTAGCAGCTTACCAAGACTTTTAGAAGAGTTGTGCCATTTTTCTACTTTAGCTTTTAAATCTTCTTTTTCTTTTTGGGCTTCTGCCAATAGTTTCTTATGGTATGTTAGGACATCAGTTTTATCATCTAAGTCTATTTTCATAAACCTTATCTTTTCCTCATACCAAAGTTGACCTTGTTGATGAGCAACTAATTGTGCTTCAACTTTATTTAAACCTTGAGTATATGCCTTTATCTCTATGCTTGCATCACTAAGTAGTTCTCTTTGTGCATCATACAGTTTTTTAAGTTTAGCATAAGACTCTTTACATTCTTTTGAACAGAAAGTTACCTCTGTGTTTGAGCCTGAGTTGTTGCAAGCCATGAAAGCATAGTTGTCTTGCTCATCTTCTGAGTGACTGGTCCAATCTACACATCCTCCATCAAGAGTCATCAAAGCATTGGATTCCTCCTTCTTCCCAAGTCTTTTGCTATTATCATTAGCTTTATTCTTCTTTGACTCTTCATTGCCACCAAATCTAGATTTTATGGTTTCCCACATCTCTTTTGCATCTGTCATCTTGTGAAACTTTGCTAGGTGATCTTCTGGTAAAGCAAGGAGTAAAGTGGTTCTTGCTTTTCTCTCTCTTTCCCTAGCTAGGGTTTCTTCAGTAGTCTTGGGTGGCAACACCTTCATTATCCCATGAGTATCTGTAGAGACATTTATAGGACCATTACCCTTTTGAATGACTTCCTATAAAGGATAGTCTGTATGAGCTAGGTAATGCTCCATTTTCATAGCCCAAACATCATATTCTCCCTTCTTGAGAATATGGAGTTTTATGGTGGACATAGTGTGAGGGGCTTGTGCTACAACTAGTGTTTGTGATTGTGGTAGAGGTGGTGGTGGAGGTGGAGCATCAGCATTTGATCCAGACATGATTAGTTTTTAAATAGTAAGGGTTTATGAAACAGATGTGATCTGGTTCTTCTTATTCAGAGTTTCTCTTCAGGCTCTGATACTACTTGTGAGTCCCAAACTGAACAGATTTTTACAGCCTGCTAAGGGTGATAGCCAACTTGTATAAATACAGATTGACTATAGAGAAAACACTGACTATGAATACTTATTGTATATGCGGAATCTACACAATAGTATTAAGAAGAACAATGAATACTAAAATTTGTATTAATCTGCTTTAAACATTACAGATTACTAACTATGAGATATGATTGTATGAGATGAGATCTGTGTGTTATCAATCTATGTCTACTGTGTTTACATCTCCTAATGCCGTAGGGTTCCTTTTATAGACCAAGGATAAACCCTAACAGGCTTACAAAACGCGTAAAAGATAATACATATCTTTTCCTATAATATCTCATACATATCTATTAAACGGTACTAACTATTTTATACTAACGGTACTAACTACCTAAATAGTACTTAACACTTTGTACTGTCAGTACTAACTATAACTAGCGGTACTAAGTATATAACTAACGGTACTAAGTTAGGAATGTATATTTCCCAACAATCCTCCCCTAAACATGATTGTGAACTTGTTTAACTTCATGTTTCTTCAGATTAATCTTCTTAAGTTCTTAGAGGATGTATCTAAACACTTTAACGGTATTTTATCTTGTGAAACAGACATGATTAGTTTTGTAAGATAGAGATTTATAACTGGTTTTTGTTCTTCTTACTCAGAGTTTCTCACAGGCTCTGATACCACTTGTGAGTCCCAAACTGAACAAATCTTTGGAGCCTGCTAAGGGTGATAGCCAACTTGTATAAATACAGATTGACTATATAGAATTTACAGCTATGAATAAAATTGTTAATTTGCAGGAATCTACAAAATTGTTTTATAGAAGAACAATGAATAAACTAAACTTTGATTTCTATTAATCTGTTAAAGTGATTACAGATTACTAACTATGAGATATGATTGTATGAGATGTATATTGAACTGATATCTCTAATTATGCCATGAGGGTTCCTTTTATAGACCAAGGATAAACCCTAACAGGCTTACAAAACGCATAAAAGATAATACATATCTTTTCCTATAATATCTCATACATATCTCTTAAACGATACTAACTATTTTCTACTAACGGTACTAACTATCTGATCAGTACTTAACACTTTGTACTGTCAGTACTAACTATAACTATCGGTACTAAGTATTATCACTAACGGTACTAAGTCAGGAATGAATAATTCCTAACAGAGATAACACATACACTTCAACACTTAGCCAAAAATCAAAACAACTCTCCTTTTCCCTCTCTTATAGGCCACGACAAACAAACCAATTTTTACACAATCCATAGCTTGATTTTCTAAGACCATACAAGCACTCATACATCATTCCTATGATAACCTAAGATGTTTTGAAGGGTTGGTTAAGCATTTGAAAGGTTTAATCAAGTTATTGCAAGATTAGGGTTTCTATTTGGATTAGGGTTTCTTGGTTGTGAAAGCTAGGGTTTAAAGTCTAAACAAGGGTTTAGAGCATATATCTCATCATCATACATCACTCTAAGGTTATCTAAAAGCCCTTAACTTTTCATTTTCATGATTATATGTGTATATGATGTTTATATAGCAAAATCACCATTTAGGACTTTTAAACATGTAAAAAGAGTTTTTACTTGTGATCATCATTTTGTACACTTTTTCATATGTTAGGTGATTGGTAATATCATGATATAATGGGATTATAAGTATTGTAACCTGTTGGGGTAAGTTCGTAAAATTTGTATATGTATAAACTTGTAGTTAAAAGTTACTTAAGGAAAGTTATTGATTTCATGTGATGTTAATGACTTGTTAATCTTGATATCATGGACTCATGTGGACATATGATGGACAAATGGACACTATTATATGTAATACATAGTATATTAAGAATATTGGAAGACTTGTGGTAGTTTACTAAATAAAAAGTATATAAAAACAAAGTTATACAAATAAACTCAAAAAGATATTTAGGGGCTGTTTTGGCATGAATTTTTAGGCATGGATTTTATATTTTATAAACATACTACATCTCATGACAATTCCAAATATGTAAAGAACTCAAAAACCGACTTATAACGAAAAAGATACGGCAAATATACGTTTTACGATAATATACGGTTTATAAAAACAACCTTTATAAAAGAAGTTTATAAAATATTTCTAAAATATAAGGTTTTGTATTTTTCACAGATCCTACATATTTTTAGGATTTCCAAAATGATAAGAATTGTAATTTTTCAATCAATAACGAAAGAGTTACGAATTTCACAAGTTTATGATAATAATACTTTTATAAAACGTTATTGTTCATGACAGAAACATTTATTTTTGTAAACCTCATAAATAAATAGAACTTTCAATTACGAGAACGTGCTCGAAAGAATCGCTAAAAACGGAGCTATAACGAATAAAATACGACATTTACGGGTTTTACATTAATTAAAGTTATAAAAATAAGTTTATAACTGGTATGAACAGTAAAAATCACTGTTCATCAGAGGACTAAAAATATGAAAACGTCAAATTTTGATAACTCGTCTTAATACGAAATCGTGGACATAAGAAACGCAAGAAACGGACTTGAAACTTGAAAGTTATGTCACTTTTACCAAGAGATATATTTAAAAACGTTTTAACTTTATAAATATGATTTCACTAAAACAATTAGATGGTGATTAGCTATATAGAATTATATATGGTAGTAGTTACCCAATGTGATTAGTACTTATACGACCTATATTGGATTAGGTTGCACTCGATCATTACCGTGACGCATTTTCTGTGATACACTTGATATTCGCTCACTCAAGGTGAGTTCATAGCCCCACGTTTTACATTTTACAATGATTTATAAGTTTTGGGGTGAGAACATGCTTTGTTTTACAATTGGACGCAAGTAACTTTGAAATACTTACTGTTTTGGATATTGTATACCATGCAATACTTACTGTTTTGGATATTGTATACCATGCAATACTTACTGTTTTGGATATTGTATACCATGCAACATTTACTGTTTTAAATATTGTATACCATGCAATACTTACTGTTTTGAATTGTATACCATGCAATACACACTCTAAACAATTGCGGTCCTACACTCATACAATTTACAAACCTATGAATTCACCAACATTATTGTTGACGTTTTAAAGCATGTTTTCTCAGGAGATCAATGAGGTACAAGACAAGGGATACATTGGTGGTCGTTATTTTGGAAGTCATTTGCATTAAAGATTTGGTTGCATTACATTTTGGAGGAACATTAGTATGACTGGAATCTTTGTATATTTAACAATGAACAAGTAAGACTTCGGGCTTTAGTAACAGTCTTTTGCTAATTCCAATGTATCAGTTTTAAACGACACTTTTAAAAGTAGTTCTTATATATCTTGTGCTGTTGATCTATGAAGTAACGCTCCCAAACCCATATTCCGCTGTGACCCATTTTGGGGGTGTTACAGATTGGTAATCAGAGCCAAGGTTATAGAGAACCAGGTCAAATGTTTTGCTGGACTATAACCGTTTTCAAACATTGCATTCATACAAAGGGGTTTTTCACGGGACACACATACACTAGTTGTTTGCATTAGTTGGTCTTACTAGATGCTTACATGATTCATATACGTGTTTATATTATAGTACGTACATTACTATAAGGGCCTTACATATATATGCAAAGATGAGTTTGCATTCTTTCGCATACTCTACAATTATTTATATAAGGGTTATTTATATAAATATTGGAACATTTCTTTAGGCGAGGTAGTACTATAAGCTTGTAGGTCCTAAACGCTACCTAAACATTAAGCTATCAGATATGATATCTTACCATCATTCAATTTATGCCAGGAGCGCATATTCATATTTACCATACATCATCTCACAACACTCTATTTTCAGAGCACGACGAAGATAACTAAACTAATCTAATCTTATTACTATTCTGATTTTGAAGATAATGCCTCTAAGGAAAGCACCCAGAACCAGAACCACACCAGCCACAACAACCAACATCACATCTATCACTAATGCCCAGCTTCAGGCAATGATTGACCAAGGCATTGCTGCCGCTTTGGCAACACGTGATGCTAACAGAAGCACGAATGGCAAAAACAGCCATAATTCGGGAACGGGTGTCAGAAGGACTTAACGCGTTGCTCGAGAGTGCACTTACCAAGACTTCATGAAGTGCCAACCCCTATTTTTCAAAGGCACTGAAGGAGTTGTCAAATTAACCAAGTGGTTTGAACGAATGGAAACTGTGTTTCGCATAAGCAATTGCACTGTGGAAAACCAAATCAAGTTTTCCACATGTACTCTTCTTGGAGTTGCTCTAACGTGGTGGAACTCACACGTTAGGACTGTTGGTCACGACGTTGCATATGCAATGACTTGGACTGACCTGAAAAAGAAGATGACAGACAAGTACTGCCCAAGGAGCGAGATTAAGAAACTCGAGGTCGAGTTGTGGAATTTGAAAGTAAAAGGTACTGATGTACTAGGCTACAATAAACATTTCCAGGAACTGGCATTGTTGTATGTCAGGATGTTTTCTGAGGAGTCTGATAAGATTGAGAAATATGTCGGTGGTCTGCCCGACATGATTCATGGAAGTGTTATGACATCAAGGCTGAAAACAATGCAGGATGCTATTAAAATGGAAACTAAACTGATGGACAAAAAGATCAGCACTCTTGCTGAATGTGAAGCTGAGAATAAGAGGAAACTTGACAACATACAACCCTTGCTCATCAACAATCTCATATGGCCCAATAATATGGCTCATGCTTACGCCGTGGGGCTGGTGAAAGGATGGAGTATGCTGGAATCTCTTCCATTATGCAAACAGGTGCATTCTATGCACCTATCTGGGCCATGTTACTGTAAAGTGGGGTATTGCAAGAAGATTGGCCACTTACTGGAAGTTGTAGTAAATCTTGCTGCGCTTGGAATTAAAGAACCCTCACTTTGCTATGAATGGGGGAATCAAGCCTACAGTGTAATGCCCAGAGCTAAAGAACCTGATACCTTGGTACCAGCTGAAGGTACTGGAGCACGTGGATTGGTGCATGCATTAGGAGGAGGAGAATCCGATCAAGACCTTAACGACATGGAGGACGATATCAGTGCTTAGACTCTATTCCTTTAAGAATTCTCGTTGTATTTCCTCTTAAGTTTCCGTTGTGATTATATGAATGATTTCAAATTAACTATCAAATCCATGTATTTTGTCAAGTTTACTTTAATTCTCTACTTATTTATATAAGCCACTCCCACAAAATATCTATGAATTATGACGCTATTTGATGAAAGGTGCCAATGCATCGTTAGTCCTCAATTATACATGCCCTGATCAACTATGTATAATTCAGGAAGGACCATGCCATGCTGAGAGTAGTCACCTTAAAACTTCTTGTCAAGAAACAATTTCCTATTTATATTAATTTATGCGTGCGTATTCATAAAATGCATCTATCACAAGGAACCAAACTAACAATCATAACAACTAAGTAAAAATCTTGCACCATCTTACAATAAAGTCGACGTCATCTTATACAAAATCCTAAGCCAAGAAACTGAGACATGTCACTAAGTCACCCTAGGACAATTTGCTATCAAATTTGCTCGCCAAAAGAGTTACGCCGATGTAAGACGTAAGCCTTTAGAATTTCAAGTTGACAACAGAGTTATGCTTAAAGTGTCGCCTTGGAAAGGAGTCATACGTTTTAGAAAATAGGGGAAGCTAAATCCCAGATATGTTGGACCTTTTAAGGTATTAGAAAAGGTTGGAAATGTTGCTTACAAGCTTAAGCTTCCTGAAGAGCTGAGCAGGGTTCACAATACGTTTCACGTATCCAACTTGAAAAAGTGCTATGCCGACGAACCATTAGCTGTTTCGTTGGATGGGCTTCATTTTGATGACAAGCTTCAATTTGTCGAGAAAACCGTAGAAATCATGGACTGTGAAGTTAAACGGTTGAAGCAAAGCCGTATTCTGATTGTTCGTTATCACTCAGGGAAAGCAAATGTTGTTGCTGATGCTTTGAGCAGGAAGGAGCGAATTAAACCATTAAGAGTTTTAGCCTTAGCTATGACTATTGGCTTGGATCTTCCTAAACAAATCCTAGAAGCTCAAATTGAAGCACAGAAAATCGAAAACATCGAGAACAAAAATGTAGGAGGTATGATCAGGAAGGATATACCAGAGGAGAAGTTGGAACCCTATGCGGATAGAACTCTATGCTTAAATGGCAGGAGTTGGTTGCCCTGATATGGTAATTTGAGGATTGTGATTATGTACGAGTCCCACAAGTCAAAAATACTCTATCCATCCGGGTTCTGACAAGAACATGAAGAAGCTATATTAGTGGCCCAATGTGAAGGCCGACATTGCCACCTAAGCTAGCAAATGTTTTGACATGTACTAAGGTCAAGGCTAAACACCAAAGGCCATCAGGTTTGTCGGTGCAACCCGAGATACCTCAATGGGAGTGGGACAATATCATCATGGATTTTGTCACGAAGCTTCCTAAGTCATCACAAGGTTGTGACACCATTTGGATGATTGTTGACCGACTTACTAAGTCTGCCATCTTTGTACCAATGAGGGAAACTACTCCTATGGAGAAACTAGCAAGAATATACCTAAAGGAGGTAGTCACGAGGCATGGATACCTGTCTCAATCATTTATGATCGTGTCCCTAGGTTCGCATCAAATTTCTGAAGGTCACTTCAAAAGGATTTAGGCACTAGTCTGGATATGTGTACTTCGTACCATCTACAAATTAACAAACAAAGCGAGAGGACTATTCAAACTCTCGAGGATATGCTGCGTGCTTGTGTGATTGACTTTGGAAAGGGTTGGGTTAACCATTTGCCATCGGTCGACTTTTCATATAACAACAGCTATCACGCTAGCATCAAGGCTGCACCATTTGAAGCACTTTATGGTCAAAAGTGTCGTTCACTTGTGTGTTGGGCCAAGGTTGGAGAAGTCCAACTCACTGGTCCAGAAATAGTTCAAGAGACGACCGAGAAGATCGTCCAGATCAAGCAAAGAATACAAGCCACATGTGATAGGCAAAAGAGTTACGCCAATTTAAAGTGTAAGCCAATGGAATTTTAAGTTAGGGATAGTGTTATGCTTAAGGTTTCGCCTTGGAAAGGGGTCGTACATAAAAGTATTTATTTTATATTTTTATAAAATACTACACCTCATGAGGATTCCAAAAAGGTAAGAAACTCGAAAAACCAATTTATAACGAAGGAGATACGATAATTACAAGTTATACGATAATAAACGGGTTTATAAAAGAAATTTTATAAAAACAAGTTATAAAATACTTCTGATATATAAGGTTTATTATTTTTCCCAAATAGTACATATTTTTAGGATTCCAAAACAATAAGAATCGTAATTTTTCAATCAATAACGAAGGAGTTATGAATTTCGCGAGTTTACGACAATAAATACTTTTATAAATGTTACTGTTCATCTCAGACATGAACATTTTGAAAACGTCATTAATATGATAGAACTTTTAATAACAAAGACGTACTCGAAATAATCACTAAAAACGGAGTTAAAACGAATAAAATACGACATTTACGTGTTTTACGATAACTAAATTTAAAAAAATAATTTATAAACTGTCATGAACAGTAAAAACCACTGTTCACCAGGGGACTAAAAATATGAAAATGTAATATTTTGATAACTCGTCTTAATACGAAAACATGGACGTAAGAAACATCCCAAACGGGCTTAAAACGAGAAAGATACGCACTATTTTATACTTGTGCACTATTTCCTGACGTGAATAGTGTTGGTTCGTTTTTAATATAAATTTTTGCGAAACATTTTAGAATCATTTATATAATATTTATACATGTCCTAAACTTTATAAATATTATTTTACAAAGACAATTGAATTATTTATTCGATTATACGAGAACAAACACACGGATAATATTTATCAAAAGCAATTTAAATATTATTTCACAAACTCAATTAGATGGTGATGTAGCTATATAGAATTATATATGGTAGTAGTTATTCAAAGTACTTAGTACTCATACGACCTATAATTGATTAGGTTGCATTCGGGCGTAATTGTGACGCATTTTCTGTTGTGATTTACATTGTTAAACTCATCCACTCGAGGTGAGTTCATAGCCCCACGTTTTACATTTTATAATGATTTATAAGTTTTGGGGTGAGAACATGCTTTGTTTTATAATTGGACGCAAGTGAACATTTCATATTTAAACTGATTACGTGTTTGCCTAAGTAGCGATAACCCAATGTGCCCACTATCATGAACTGTAAATCACTTGGAGGGTGAGCGCGAATGTTATAAATAGATCTATTTGGGGGTGACGCCCCCGTTCGGGTGATTAGCTATCACCGGGAACGAACGTATACCATGTCGGATTTGGGATGTTCTGGGTTAGAACATCATCAAGGGCAATGTAGGCAATTTATATTGCAATTCATATATGTCGAGCTTCAGTGTCATGAGCTTAGGGAAACGTAATTACATTTTTGTGATGTTTACATTTGATGTATTATCACGGGGGAGATCTTGCGGTCCTACACTTATATAATTTACAAACCTATGAATTCACCAACATTATTGTTGACGTTTTAAAGCATGTTTTTCTCAGGAGATCAATGAGGTACAAGACAAGGGATACATTGGTGGTCGTTATTTCTCAAGTCATTTGCATTAAAGATTTGGTTGCATTACATTTTGGAGAAACATTTGTTATGAACTAGAGTCTTTGTATAATTTATCAATGAACAAGTAAAGCTTCGGGCTTTTGTAATAAACACTTTGCTAAATCCAATGTATCGGTTTTAAAACGACACTTTTAAAGGTCGTTCTTATATATCTTGTGTTGTTGATCTATGAAGTAACGCTCCCAAACCCATATTCCGTTGTGACCCATTTTGGGGGTGTTACAAGCACGACTTATCTTCTTAACTTACGACGTGTTCTTTTAACAATCTCACTCGATTGAGAAGTGAACGAGCCCTATAAGTTATAATACATTCCATGTTGTTCACAAAAGTTCCTAAATTACATTATATCAAATTCACTACAATGATTTGTTATAATTGAAACAATAGAACAATCATGTAGGTTTTCAAGTCTTTTACACAAAATTTTAAAATTCTCTAAGACATCATCCTTAGACTCTACAAACACAACTCAAGTGTAGTTTGAGTGATCATCCACAATCACAAAAGTGTAAAAGTTCCCTCCGTAACTTTGAATTAGAGATGGACTAAACAAATCTAAGTGTAATAACTCTAAAACCCTACTAGTTGACACTTCATTCTTAGTCCTATTGTTTGCATCACCTTGACTCCCTAGACCACATGTATCACAAACATGACTTTTAAATCTCAACTTAGGTAGGTTCCTTACTAGCTCGTTGGAAGCTAAGTTTTGAACTAACCGCATATTGGCATGACCTAACCTCCTATGCCAAAGCGTTGAGTTATCCACCACAGATGCAAGACAAAATTTTTGTTTGGAGTTATCTCCTAATTTGCACGTATATAGACCATTTCTCATATGTCCTTTAGCTAGCGTTTTACTATTTTTACTAATAGTACAATCTACTTCTGTAAAGCTAACTACGCAATTATCATCAAATAATTGACCTACGCTAATCAAGTTAAAAGCTAAACCACTAACATGCTCAACATTGGTAATTGTAATGAAGTCATAAGTAATATTACCTCTACCGACGACCTTTCCCTTTAGGTTGCTCTCGAATATGACATGTCCACCATCATATGCCTTGTACGAAGTAAAAAATCTTTTATTCCCGGTCATGTGCTTAGTGCAAGCACTATCCACAATCTAAGCGTCTGGTAGTAGATCGTATTTAAGACGTACCTACAAGCAAATATGAATTCAAGGTCGTGGTAGCCATTATTTTATGGGTCTGTTATGGTTAGAAAATATGGTGCCCAAGTTAACCATTCTTGGGTCTTGTAGTAAAGCACATAGTTTATGTAGGTCGTACCTCAAGAACGTAGACCAAGTATTATTTTGAAAATCATGGGAGTTTTTAATGTTTGTTCCAACGCTCCAAGGTGTTTTTAGCCTTTAATTTAGGTAGGAGTTTTCTCTCCTTTGGGAGGTGCTAGGTTGATGATACGAAGACCTTTGGTTTTTTTGAACGTTTCTTTTTTCCGAAGAATGGTTGTTTTGAAAAGAAGGTCTTCGGTTACATGAGTTCGAAGGTCTCATATTTGGTATGGGTAAAATAGGTCTAGGGTCAACTCGAGGACGTGTGTATCCAAGTCCATTATGTGAGCCCGAGTGATGTCCAGTTTCCACTCTTGCAATGGGTGCTTGGGACCCTCGAGTGTTTACAAAGTGAGTTTGAGGAGTTATGGGTTTAACAAAGCTTTTTGAGGAATTTTCATTTTGACTCCCTTTTACAAACACTATTTGTTTGATTTGACTTACAGAAGTGGTTTTATCACTTTTAGAAAATCCAAGACCTTCCTTATCTTGGGACAATTTTTGACGACTTAGCATATCATCCAAAACAATGTTACTTTCTTTGAATTTTGAAAAATTCAATACTTCATCTTGAAATTTAGAAACATCGCATTTTAAAGAGTCAAACTCTTGTGTGAGTTCAACACACTTTTGACAAGGTTCAATCACCCATTTATTATCAACAAGTTTCTTTACTTCAATGTCTAGTTCATTGATTTTACTTAAAAGTTTTGATTTCTCATTTTTAAGAGAGCATTTTTTGTTTAAAAGTTTTTCAAAAGTTCTTGTAAAATCTTTATTAAAGTTTAGGAGCTCCTCATTCTCCTTTTGAAAATCATTAATATTCAAATCATAATTAGAGCTAGATGGTTTGGATACTACCTCTTGAGAGTCGATCGCTATGAGACATGTAGCATTGTTTTGAGGTTTATCGCCGTCTTCGCTATCGCTCCATGTTCCTCCGACAAAGGCCTTGTTCTCTTTTGGCTTTCTACACTCACTAGCAAAGTGGCCTTCTATTCCCCGATTGTAGCAAGCTCCCTTTTGTTTCGAGCTTTCCCCACCTTTGTTCCCAAAGCTATTACCACGGCCTCTTCCAAACCTGTTGGCACCATTACCAAATCGATTGCCATGCCTAGATCGATTACCTTTGCGGAAAAACTTTCGGAAGTTCCTAGCCAACAAGTTAAATGCTTCGACTTCTTCTTCTTCATCTACATCTTCATCACTATCTCCTTGACTATCACTATCATCACTAGTTTTTTCCCTAATGACTTTAGCTTTAAGAGCTAAGGACTTGACCTTTTCTTTAGTGGTCATGGAAGCTACACCATCATTATCCAAGACCATTTCATAAACCTTAAGATTTCCAATTAGCTCATCAAGAGGAAGAGTAGCCAAGTCCTTGGCTTCTTCAATGGCCGTCACCTTGGCTCTCCATTTCAATGGGAGAGCAGAAGAAACTTTCTTACGTGATTCTTGCTTAAGTAGTCCGGATCTAAAGATTTGAGACTAGTTACAATAGCGTTGAATCGTGTGAAGCCGCTATTAATAGTTTCTTCATTAGAGATTGAGAACTTCTTGTATTCTTGAGTGAGAAGATCAATCTTGCAATTCTTTAATGTGAGTTACCTTGGTGAGTGTGACATTTCGCGTTTTCAAGGTCACTATTAAATCTCGACTTAATTTCTATTTCTACTTTTAGTAAAATAATGAGTTTTGCCTTTTTGACGATTTAGTAAAAATCACCGTTTTAAATAATTCGCGAGCTGTGCTTATGATCGTTATCCGTTTAAATATTCTAAGAAGTCAAAAATTCTATATTTCGCCTCAATTGGCTCAAAATATTTATTTTTATGATCCTAGTTGTTCCCGCGTTCAGTTGAATACTTGTTCAAAATTTCACATAAACATAAGTATACTCTTCATATTATTATACTTACACCAAATTAACAAGACAATTCAACAAAATTTACAAAAAACAAAAAAATAAAAAATAAAATAGGCCCATAGCCTCTCCTTTGCCGCCCCATCTAACCATACAACACCAAGTCCACTTTGAAAATTTTCCCAGGCACACCTGATTTTGTTTTGCATGGGCTTTAAAATATAAATCTATCCCATTCACTCTAACTCATCACACAGTAACCCACAAGAAGAAAAATCCCTGCTCTCCCTCCTCTCTTTTGCTACTGTCGAACAACACAACACCATAAAAACCACCATAGAAATTTTTCCACCATTCCTAATCACTACAATACACTCCTACAATCACCCACATTAATCCTACATTAACCTTATCAATTCTACAAGTAAAAATCATCATGCAAGAGGGTTGATAAAAATCTTGATTTTCTAGTTTTCTTGGATTTTTGGGCAAAGAATAGGTTAGAGGTTGAAGATTAAGGCTTTTACAAGATTTGGGTTGTATAAAATCAAAGGTTTGATTATTGGAGTTGTGTTTGGAGGTTCGGCTAAATCAAAGGAACAAGGAGGGATTCGTGTCGATTATTTTCTTGCTAATTGCTAGTATTGTGAGCACTCTAAAAACCCTATTTGATATTTGATTTTTTTATGTGATCATGCATACATTCATATTTTTATGTATTATGGAATCCATTAGAATAGTGTTAATTTGAATTTTGAGGTATTGTCACTAGTTGGATATGTTAGTGGAAGGAGATAGGCTATTTAAGTGTATTTGTGGAGTTGTGATATGATGAAATTAGTGATTGGTATGGTTTTGTATTAGGTCGTTTTATGCAGAAAAGTACAGCCCATTTTTCGATGTCGTAAAAATGATAAATTTAAGATTTAATTATAGATTATGAAGGAGCTTGTCAAAACGATCGTTTCCATATATGGATCGCCTTATAACTCCTAAAAACGAAGTTTTTACGGCGATATGAAACTAGGAAAATGGTTATTGAAAAATTCAGCTTTTGAGGTGTAAATGGTTGCTGTCAGATTTTTGCGGGGGCATTTATTTTTCGTCCCTTTCTTAGGTCCTTTCGCCTATTCGGCCAAATACGAAAAAGTTGGTTCGGATGGCCGTTTTACTGCCCAGTAAGATCGGTTGAGTCTAAAATCGAGTAAAAATTAGTCTAAAAGCTAGGGCAAAGTCTGGGTTTTTCACTTTGTACAAACTGCATCAGATCTGATGCAGGGGTGTTTTCGTCCATTTCAGTCGATTTTCGGGCTCTCGGGAGGGCTAAAATAATAAAAAAAAAAGTATTTTTGTTGATCAGGAACGGCGTTTTTTTAGTTCCAAAGTACCTTAATAGAGTCCTGGTGGGGAAGTGTAAGGGGAGGGGTGTGTGGGTGAAAACTGGTAGGGACAATGGGGACGTTGTTGTATTTTTGTGGAAATGGTAGATAGGGGGCAATTTTACAAATATCTATAAATTATATTTACAACTATAACCCACCCCCCACCTATCTCATCTCCCAAAAGAATGGAGATGTTAAGTTGCTGATTTTTGACAAAAATTGGGAATTTGAGCGTTTTAGATGTTTCCGTCATCTGCGGGTTAGTAGGTGACACACTACACCCCCCAGTTGTCCATAAACCCAACCTCTTATTTCTTCTGAGTGGTAACCATTTCCATACTCTAATATATATTTATTGAGTGCATTTCAGTTATGTCTAAAAATTGTAATGTTATATTTAGAAATCTTTATATGTTAAATTTATATGTATTAAGATTAAAGGAAAATATTGATAAGTATCATATATAAGTTACTTGGCGCGTCGGGGGTTGACGGGAAACTTAAAATTTTATTATAGGTAATTATTATCTTACCCAAGTCGGTTTTCCAAAATAGAAAACTTTCTAAAATAGAAACTTTCTTTAAATTAGTAACGTGCATAAAAAATAGAAATTTTCGGAAAAAGTGGCATAAGTTATTGTTGAGCGTATAATGCTAGAAAATGACTTAATTAATAAAAACTTAGGGAGTTCAAGTGGATGACAATTATTATGTAACTTATATATATATATATATATATATATATATATATATATATATATATATATATATATATATATATATATATATATGTGTGTGTGTGTGTGTAGTAAATATATTTATTTACTTATGCAATTTATGCATTTTCCACTCGATCTTTATTTCTTCTGATGACGGAACAATATATTATAGGTCGTGGTTGAGGCGTATCATTATTGTTCGTTCGTTGTCGAATCTATTACCCAAAACTTTACCAAGGTGAGTTCATAGCCTCGCCTTTAAACTTTTAAATTGTATTTATAAACCCCGCGAGGGAGATACATGCTTGTTTTACAAAATTGAACACAAGAAACTTTATGGTATGCTGGACCCGAATATGAGAATAATTGCATGAGTAGCTATTGCCAAAAGTCCCTAACATCATGAACTGTTAATTGCCTATAATGGGTGAGCGCTAGTACAAATAAATAGATCTATTGGGTTTGACAGCCCTGTCCGGGGGTATGAATCGAATCCTTTCGAGCACCCAGTCAACGGACAATTTGTATTTAGAATTTTAGGTATAAGGCAATAATACCTAGTCGTGGGGCAACTGATTTACATACAAAATATGTGTTAACGTTAAGGTTCACTGTCACATTGCAATAGAAACGTGATTAATGGCTTGTCCGTACAACAAGTCACTCGTTGAATTAAACTTGTGTTCCCTTTTTATCTCTTACAAACTCTATGGATTAACTCATCATTTTTGTTGACTTTTTAAGCATGTTTTATCTCAGGTAACCAAGGGTGATGGATGCTGTGTACGAGGAGTCTGCGCTAAAGTTTTAAAGAACTTGTATTTTGTTCTATTTTATCCAACTAATCATCCATGTTTTGGAAAACTTATGTTAGGAATTTGGTAACGATCCTGTGGGACGTATGTTTAATTACTCTAAATTTTCTTTAAATGGAACAATATTTTAAAACGTCTCTTTTCAAGTCGTTTTCTATATCCTCGTGCAATTGTACTATGAATTAACACCCAAGGTTGTATGTCCCACTGCGTTGAAATTTGGGGGTGTTAAAGATTGGTATCAGAGCTACAAGTTATAGAGAACTAGGTCTAAAAACTTTTTTTTTACCTAAACTATAACCCTTTTTATGCGCGCTAAGACTCCTCGAAGTCCTTGTGTCATTCATGATCATAGTTTTCTATTCGAGTATTTATGCACATTTTGGGTGCATTATTATTGAGTATTCATATAATAAATATTATTATATGTAATTGATATGTATATATTGATATGCTTATCCGCGAAGCATCAAGAATTGTTTATTTAAAATTGCAAAATGTAATTTTTATATGTAACAAATATTATTGTGCATATTCTTATTATTTATCGATCACCATGCGCATTCCTGAAGCATCGTCATGCATCCGCATACTCATATAAATTATTATTCATATAGTAATTTCTATTTATTTTTAAGCAAATGGTAGATCATCATGGCAAACCTACCCCCTAACCATAACGAGTTCACACTAGCTGCAGAGGCTGCACCAAACAATATGAACGGTTGGATTGAAGAAGAGGACGAAGAGGAAGACCCAGAAATGGAAGAGGAGGACGATCCAGAGGAAGATCCGGAAATGGAAGAAGAAGAAGAAGAAGAGATGGATGTGGATGCCAATGAAGAATGGGATGGCTCAGAGTGGATACTTCCTTATCAGGGGGCGGACCCATTTAACCCTCCGCCACCTGCATCTGACTCCGAGTCTGAGATTGAGTTTGAGGAGGCTGCACCTATGCCACCACCTCCTATCCCTG